>JACEVL010000218.1:240000-465000 GCA_020284085.1 Aporrectodea caliginosa
CCGACCCATGCACCCAATCCGGCATGCAGGGAGCCATCATAGAGTGGCCTACAGTAGTCAAGGCGAGAGACCACGAAGGATTGGACCGATTGGCAACTTTTGCCGATTCCCGTTTCCGATTAGTTGGTCTGCTTTTTCACCGATTCCGATTCAGATCCGATTAATCGGCAATATTCATTTTTATTTGGTTCTGGGCAATATTTGTTAGGCCTATTGAAAAACCCGACTGTCCACCATTTTGATAATGCGTCGACTCACAATTTCATTATTTTTCACGGACTTTCAATGTTGACGATTACATATTACCTCAGGAAGTCGTCTAATTAAAACAGGTTACTATTTTTGTATTAATGAAAGAGGAATTGTTTTTGGTAACAAAATAACATATTTTGGTAATTGGATCGGTAGTCCTGGGATGCGCCGATTCCGATTAATCGGTCTCGAGCAAAAATCGGCGCAAATCAGTTTCCGATTCAAGAATCTGTCGTACCCTAGAGTGTACAAGCTGTTTCATAATTATATCCATCATCATCGTCTTCTTCTTCTTCTTCTTCTTCAACATCATCCGTAACCGCAGTAGGCTATATTAGAGCACAATATAGACAAAGCGTTATCTAAATATGGTTATTCATTGTTCTACCACAATTAGTTAAGTGACCTAGTTAAGTGTTGTTAGTTAAGCTAGTTCTTATTTTTTCTGACAATGCTATTTGTGTATAATACTCAACCGTCATCCCTCTGCTAACATGGTAGGCCTACGCGGGTATCCCAAACTTAGCGGGACTTCAGTCCCTTCTGGGAACCCGATTGTTTCCCTCAAAAGTGAATAAGATAATCATGTGATCTGTCTGTTTTAAATTTCCAAACTTATGCTCGGTAATTGATGATTATTCAGGATCACAATAATTTGTAAACTATTCTCTGGAAACAATAAAATGATTGATTGATTGATTGATTGAATAATATTAACAGTAGCAGAGAGGCAGCGTAGGAGCCATGATCGGACCGATGGGGCGCCATCTACGTCGTTTACGTCATGCTGAAGTGGTCGCCGCTGTGGCCGCCATGTTCGTCTGCAGAAGCGATCGATGGTCGCCGCTTGTTATGCCGGTCGAACGCAAAGAAATATTCGGCCTTTCTGAATAAATTGCCAATCGAGAGCCGATAAAATAACGCGTTTAGACATCGATTAGTTTAGCTGAAGGCAAGACAACCGTGCGATTGATTCTGTGCCTCTGTGATTCTTCATTTTGACGATTTACTTTGGAATCTTTGCGTGAGTAGAGTTTTGGATTTTAGTAAGTAAGCGGAGTTTAACGTAGTTTATTCGGCGGTTATTTTGGGTGGTAGCTGCGCATTTGCGCAATGCAGAATTTTAGGCATAATTACATTGCCTGCTACTCTCCTGATATGCTACTGTGTGGGACGGTAGCCTAATGGATTGAGCGATCAGCCTGTAATAGGGAGTGTAGGCCTACACTGTACATGTTCGAGTCTCGCTGTGTTTGGTTACTGTGTATGGATCCAGAGCTAGTCTATCACGCTCAGCGCCATCGACGTTCTGTCATATGGTCGTGTGTGCACTTTTGAACTTTGAAAGGAAAAGTAGTCAATATCAAATACTAGTAAGGCAAGCTTATAGTAGCGGGGACTGAAGGATATAGTGCATAAGTTTACTTGCGTCGTGAGTGTTGATTAGGGTAAGGTTAGGCTTGTGAGGGTCAGTTAGGGTCAGTGTTAGGGTTAGTGTCGTCATTAGAAAACCTGGTACCGTCCGGCGTCCGCGCAGCATGCCCAAACCGATGGGTATAATCCTTCAGCCCATGATACTATAAGTTTGCCACTAGTAATTGTAATCGTACAATGCGAATCTTTAAAGCTAAGCGTGGGGCAAAGCAGTTGTCCATAGAGTTGTCCAATGCAGATCCAAGTCCGGTTGCCTTTTTGTATGGTGATGTAGCTATGCGGTGTTGTGGATCGGAATCGTAATGGTACACTCCAAATTTTTTGAGCGCTACTCTAAGCCGAAGATCAGGGCCCCAGCTTATTCATGAGGGCTGATATTTTACTGATTGAGATGATGTTGAAATCTAAGACCATTTCATGTTATCTATTCTCTATTATTCATTCATTCATGTGTAAGTTGTCTTGAAAGAATTTGCACCAGTCCTGTGAATTGTAAAAATTTACACCAGGGGTGTGACTAGACTGCACTGTTGTGTCTGCTTTTTGACACCAGTGACAGCTCGGTGTTGTGGATACTATATTGGCAAGCGCAGAGAAATTAAGCAGCACTGCATCTGGTTAATGCTTTGGGTTTATTTAGTGGAATACGGGACCATCTGGGTTAACTCTTTCTCTTACAGTCTGTGATGAAAGCCATACATTGGGAGATTCAAAAGAGGTGTTCAGGTGCTGTGGTGATGTTTATGCAGTAAAACATTCATTGTCTGATCTAATATGATGAGTTATGTTGCACAGTTATCATAATACTCGAGTCTTTGTTTGATGATCGGTATTATATAGATATTTTGATTTGAGTGAAACTGTAATAAAAATGCGTGATCCGTTGGAAAAGCATGCTCAAAA
Organism: Aporrectodea caliginosa; assembly: GCA_020284085.1. Lineage (NCBI taxonomy): Eukaryota > Metazoa > Annelida > Clitellata > Crassiclitellata > Lumbricidae > Aporrectodea > Aporrectodea caliginosa. The sequence goes on from JACEVL010000218.1 coordinate 242,590, forward strand.
TGAGATAATCCACATACCACTCTGTTTTATAGTAATAATGATCTTTGTTATTATTTCAAACTGACACACCACAGTATGATTACAATTCATAGTATAAACGGATGATCACAAGTTATTACAGGAGTCAAATGTTTGGCAGCCATGCAAGGCGCAAATCATGTCCTACTGCTCATTTTACCATCACCATGTGGCAAATGAAAGGCTGATTATAGCTTTGGTTGGGTTGGTAGCAGGAAGCGATTCCGTGTCCGTGCTGATCTTCAGCTCTTAGTGCCAGAGTATTACCATTACCCTAAACCCCTCCCCAAGTGAAGTCCTGGGAACATTTGTTTTACCTAAGTTACCTTTGACATGGTGTTAGAGGTTTGAATCCAGACACTGTTTTCTTGTTTATTGTTCTTTTGATGGTGGTACTAGTGTTACATTGAGAAGCACCATGAAGCTGTACTTGGAAGGCAGTCTTCCTGGACCTATTCAGGAGACCAGACCAAAAGCAGGCCTTCATGTTTTTTAAAGACAGTTTAAAATGTATTTACTATGACGCTCTTAGCATTTGTGATAACACTGTAGTTGACAGTGTAGAGCATCCTAAAAGTAGCTTGCTACTGACGATGTCATAATTACAGTTATGAATAACTGATGTGTCTTTAAGTGGAATTGTGGTAGAAATATGTTCTGTAACACAAACCAATCCATATCCAACTGGTTTTGGCAACCAAAGTCTTGGTATTGGTTAGCCAACTTATAGGTATCTCGGATCTTGAACAGTTGCTGGTTGCTCCAGTGCTCCACCACCACCACCACCACTAAAAATAGTAATAATAATAATAATACCACCACCACCACCACCACCAGTCACCCACTACTAATAATAGTAATAATAGTAATAATAGTAATAATAATAATGATGATGATGATGACGATGATGATGACAATGACAATTTCTATGGTACCATAAAACAGCCTTGCCACTACAAGGGCGCCTACACAAAGCTATGACATCGAGAGGAGTAAGCCTAGGTCAACAAAAGTGCCTACAAAACGAACTGAAGCATCAATCAGAATAAACCATGGTGTATTTTGCTGTAAACTGTAAACTTACCTCTTCCAGTCTGTTCGTGTATAGTTCTTGAGTGTTTGCTGTGGATTTGCTGAGCACTGTAAAGAAGTCATTATGAAATTATAGAACTTTACTTGTATTGTATTGTTTGGTATAGAACTGAACAGGTTTGAATGCCTCCCGAATTCTCTGGTTCATGTGTTACTACCGCTATATATGTGCACCTTCTCGATCAAACTCCTCAGCCCTTCTCTGTCCACTGCATTGTTGGCCTCATGTAGAATTGAGGATAAGATTTAAACTCACCTTCTAACCTATTAAATCAATGGTTCCAAACCTTTTTCAGAGCAAGGCACCCTTACTTAGTTAAGTCTTTCAGTCAATGGCACAAGGGTTTCATTTCAATTCTTTTTTCTCCCAGTTTGTTCTGTTTTCAATGATGAGCAATGTTCCTTGTATTCAAGCGCAGTATTGTGACTATTTCTGTGCTATTTCAATTTTTGTAAAATATTTATAGGCCTATGTCATTAGTGATAACCAGTAGTTTTTAACATTTTTTACATGAAAAACTGCACAAATATTATCCAGCTACTGCACCCCTGTGGAGCAGGTTCACGACATCCTTGGGTGCTGTGACACCCAGGTTGGGAAGCACTGTATTAGATCCAGAGATGGGCACGATTAGTTAAATTGCTAATCGATTAGAATTAGAATTAACTGCTGAAAGTTGCTAATCGATCAGAATTAGAATTGGCACAATTTTGTAGCTATTCGATTAGAATTGGAATTCGCTTTTTGTCTAATCGATTAGCTACTCAGTTAGAATCTAATCGATTAGTTACCCATCTCTGATTAGATCCCTATGTGAGCCTTGTATCTACATTTCAGCCTCTAGTCTTTCATTGTATCCCTCCGGTAGCTTGAGATATGAGTCTTTTAGCTGATCACTGATGCAGAACAGTCATGGGCTCTTGTGCATTCCATGCCGCTGACTCTAAGGAATGGAACTATCTACCAAATTATTTACTTTAAGCTCAAAATCTTCCTTCAAGAAGTGCTTCAATACTCACTATTTGTCATTGACTTTCATATGTCTAGATATGTAACTGTAATATTTGTCACCTAGCTGCTGACTGTGTCTCTTAAAGTGACTTATTATTATTATTATTATTATTGTTATTTGCTATTATTGCTATTGTTATTATTATTATTATTATTATTATTATTATTATTATTATTATTATTATTATTATTATTATTATAGTCATCATCATCATCATCATCATCATCATCATCATCATCATCATCATCATCATCATCATCATCATCATCATCATCATCATCATATTTAAACGTTAAAGATATCATAATTATATCTAGCTATAGTTTTCAAAGACTGCTTTTCCAACAGACAATTCACTGTTTATCTACGAGCACCTTCTTAAATTTATTGCTGGTTAATTAGTTTTGTAAAGGATTCAGTCTTATTGTTTACATTCTGCTATCTGCTAGTCCTATACCATTATTATATCCTGCAGCCGAAAGTTGTTGTCTTTTTATGAAAACCATTAGGGAAGCCAACAATTTTTCAGGTTTTATCATAAGCGGAACCTGCACCAAGACGAATATTGTATTTTTTCTGAAACAAGAACCGAAACAAGGAAGTCTGATGGAGCATACATGCGGGTTCGGGTTCACATTTTTATCTGGCTCTGATTAAAAACCTATGCGGACTGTCTAATGATGAGCCACATGACTGTGCCTGTTTACAGCTAGTCCAAAATTGATGTTCTATTCGTGTTCCGTGGTAAAGTCTGGTATAAAACGGGCACACTGCCTGTATGTACGGTACACTGTATAATTGGGAAAATGAGGCAGTAAGGGGAAGAGTGACCCCACCCCATCAGAGGAAAGGCTAATAAAAAGAAGTTGCTAACAGGCCATCCTCATGACTGCCCTAACTTTAATAAGTGAGCCATTATCTTTCCTTATAAATCCTACTTTTCGTTACATTCATTAGATCCAGAATGTGCACAGTATGATTGCAGACTGTTACAATTCACTAATTCTTGGCATCCGTTATATTCCATTCAGAATGTGTGCAATGTGATTCTAGATTGTTACATTACGTTACTTCATCTTGGCATTCTTTACATTCCATTGAGAAATTAGCTCAACATGATTTTGGACTGTTATTGCATTGCTTAATCTTGGCATTCTATATCTTCCATTCAGAATGTGCACAGTATGTGTCCCATACTTCCTCATTACAACATTGTAATCATAATTGAACACGTACCAAGTGCCACTCAGAGATTCAGAGGCACTCCCAACTCAAGTCAGTGCTGTTACTAAAAAATAAAATGGACTTCAGGCGTTTCTGGAACAGGGGAAGAGAAAGATTGCTCAACGTGCAGTTCCTGTGGAAGATAGTGCCAACTAGAGGTGCCAACATAAGCAAAACTTCTAGATTGAGCAGATTCTGCATGCAGAGAACAACCAGAAGGCCTCTGGCGGCCGAGCAGAGATTGGAGCGACATCACTTACACTGGACTAACTCTGTAAAGGGAGCAATGGACTTGATAAATTACTGAGGACAATGGAGATTATTTATTTGTACCCATCGCCGCCAAATGGCTGGCGTCAGGAACTGACGATGATGATGATGATGATGCACAGTATGATTCTGGACTGCTAGGCCTATATTAAGTTACACAGAGTTAACATCCATTCAGTGGCGTAACAGCCATATAACGAGGGTGGACAAAGTCCAGGGGCCCCCCAGGTCCAAAGGGCCCCCAAGCTTTTAAAACTGAAAAATTTCATGCAATTTTTGTCCGTTTTCTGTGACAATAATTATTAGGGAAAATGTCACATTATGCCAATAATGCTTTTCAGTTAGGCCTACATGATGTAAAAAACGACATCTAGCGAAATTCATAATTTAAATATTGACGGTCGACTTAACACATCAAGAGTTTTAAGTGTTTTAGAAGACGTTTAGTTTGTTTTAAAACCAATGAAATTTAACTTGGAACATACTTAATTTTCCAGTTTAGCCCAATTTTCCTAGCTTCCTTTTAAAAGCTGTGATTGTGTCCACTGAGACAGTTACTGCAGCCTACAATCATCCAAACCATTCCACAAGTCTACAGCTCTTGACGAATTTCTGTTCTAATGCTCCGTTCAGCTTCTTAAATGCCGATAGACAGTTAGACACATTTGCGAACAGAAAGCTAGAATAGCCAAATTCGTGGGAACTACAGATTATACAGTCTACATGTTCACTACATTACAGTAGCGTCACTGGTGACTCTTTCAGCTTACTGTGCACTGTTTTGCTAACTGATGTAGGCCTAATATTATTCGTTCGTAATGACATTTAACATCAGAAAGCGCCTCAGGGCTGAGTCAGGGTTGTTAAAGGTTTTGTTTTTGGTCTTTGTTTTTGTTTTGTTTTTAAAAACAAAAACAAAACAAAACAAATTTTGGTTCTTTGGTTTTTAACAAATTTGAAATTAGAAATGAGAAACTTTGCGTCTCTTCAACTCTCTTGGCAATTGTTGTATGGTCGTTGTTAATTTCGTTTTATGATATTCTACGGTTCTACTGTTCTAGTTAATTTCATGTTATGCATCTAATTAATTTGAAGCCATTTTTATGAGTTTTATGATCCGAAGTATAAAATCTTTTTAAAAAAATAAAAAAATTTAAAACTTGGTTTTTTGCACCTCTGCTCTGAGTAGGCTATATGTCTTGAAATGGCGCTATAATTATAAATGTTCAATTATTTACGTACATACATGTAGATACATAATGGGTAAGGGCCCCAAGCTTAGAATGTCCAAGGGCCCCCGGCTACGTTGTTACGCCACTGCATCCATTACATTCCATCCACACAGTGCGCAATATGATTCTGGACTGTTACGGGGTTGGTATGACTGTGCATTTCATCCAGAAAGTGCACTATGATTATGTTACATTACATGGGTTTAGCATCCACTACAATCCATCCAGCAAGTGTGCTCTATGATTACATGACATGGTTTTGACATCTGTTACATTTCATTAAGAAATGGAGCTGTATGAGTATGTTACATTACATGGTTTTGGCATCTTTTACATTCCATCCAGAAAGTGTGCAGAATGACTGTAGACTGCTACATTACTGGACGTTTTACGACGGGCCTGCTTTCGACCGTGTTGACCTCTCTGTCGTTCCCTCGTCGGTTCTTTGGCGGCCGAGGGAAGGGGGCTTATGATGGTGAGCGCCGCTGCTAATCAGTCGTCAGTCCGTCTTTGTGGAGCCGACGCCGGTGCTTCATCCTTGGCGTCTGCATCTCGGCCGATTGGCGGTCACTTGGTTTTCCGGAGGAGGAGCGTAGGATGGACGACCGGATTCCGAAGAGGAATGGGAAGAAACGGAGGAGGAGGAGGAGGAGGAGGAGGAGGACGAGGTATGGCAGGAGGAGAAGAAGGCATATAGGAGGAGGAGGAGGCATGGGAGGAGGATGCATAGGAGGAGGCGGCATATGAGGTGGAAAAGGAGGAATATAGGAGGAGGAGGAGGCATAGGAATAGGAGGAGGAGGAGGAGGCATAGGAGGTGGAAAAGGATGAATATAGGAGGAGGAGGCATAGGAGGAAGTAGGAGAAAGCATGGGGGAGAAGGAGGAAGAGGCGTGGGAAGAGGAGGAGAAGGAATAGGAAGAGGAGCAGGCATAAGAGGAGGAGGAGAAGGAGAAATATATGAGGAGGAGGCAGAAGGAGGAGTAAGAGGAGGCATGGGAGGAGGAGGAGGAGGGAGGCATAGAAGGAGGAGGAGCATAGGGAAGGAGCGATTAGAAGGAGGGAGGCAGGGGAAGAGGAGTCATAGAAGGAGGCATAGAAAGAGGAGGAGGCATGGGAAGAGGAGGAATAGAAGGAGGACGAGACATAGAAGGAGGACGAGGCAAAGAAGGAGGAGGAGGCGTAGAGGGAGGAGAGAGGAGAACGAGGCATCAGCATGAGGAGGCTGCTTAGGCGAAGGAAGCGATTAGCATCCTGATCCCTGCAGCCAGCAGTTTATCATATTTCAGACCGCGGTCTTTGCCAAAGAAACGCCCACATGGTCAACCTCCTCCCTCCTCTGTCTCCTCCTCTGCCTCCTCCTCCTCCTCCTCCTTTTCCCCAGATGCTTCGTGCCATACTCTTCCGTCTCTGCATAATCATCATCATCATCTCTGTCTGTCTGTCCGTCTGGCCGCCCTTCTGTGTGTCTCATCTGCCTACTGTTCTGCTTCCACTGGATCCGTCTCCGTCCTTCGCTCCGTTTACCAAACCATCCTCCACCCTTCCTCCTTCTCTTCTACTCTTTCTGCTTCCTCCTACTGCCCCTTCCTATTTCGTCATTTCTTCCTCCTGTCGCTCCTTCTATCCCTCCTCCTCTCTCCGCATTCTTCTTATCTTCCGCCTCCTCCGATCTCTCATCCTGTCCCTTCTCTCCATTCCTATCTTCCTCTTCCTCGTCTTGCCCTTCCCATCATAATAATCACACAGCATTGCATCTGCTTCCTCTTACTTTCTCTGGCTGCCTCTATCTATCTCTGTCTGTCTGTCTGTCCGTCCGTCCGTCCGTCTGGCCGCCCTTCTGTGTGTCTGTCTATCTGTCTGTCCGTCTGTCTGTCCGTCTACCCGTTCGTCTGTCTGTCTCTGTCTGTCCATCCGTCTGTCTGTCCGTCTGTCTGTCTGTCGGCCAATCTAAAGAAAACAAACGTGAGATGCGTCCGTGTACAACCTTCGTTCTCTGATCTGCCAGGGAACGACAACAGAACGAAGAAAACATCCTCCTTCATTCTCTTCCTCCGTCCGCTTTTTCTCTTGTTTTTCCTCCACCTCTGCTCTTTCCCCTTCTATCCTTCCTACTTCTTCTCTACTGTCTCATCTTCTCTTGTTGCTTTCTCCCTCCCTCCCTTCCTCTCTCCTTCCCTCCTTCTCCCTCTCCAAGTTGTCCATTAAACATCGAAGGGTCGGAATACTAAATGCCAATTCGCAATTGCTCGGCGGTTTCTACGGTATACAGACAAATATGGCCAGCCAACCAGCCAGCCAGCCAACTAGCAGTCAAGTGAACCAACTAGCCAGCCATCCACCCAACGAACCCAACTAGCCAGTCAACAACCCAATCAGCCAGGCAGCCAAAGAACCAACCAGCCAATCAGCCAACGAACCAGCCAATCAACAAGCCAGCCATCCAGTGAACCAACCATTGCAACCGACCAGCCAGCCAACCTGTGAACCAACCAGTCATCCAGCAAACGAACCAACCAGTCGGTCAGCCAATAAACCAGTTAGTCAGCCAGCAAACCAACCAATTAGCAAGCCAGCCAATGAACCAACCAGCCAGCAAACGAACGAACGAACCAGTCACCGGGCCACTCACAGCGCACAGCTTCCGAACGAAAAGTCAATTAGACGTTCTCGGTTTCTATGTATCTTCATTGCGGTATTCAGTTCCCACTGTGTTCTGTTGAGACCCGATGGGATTTACGACAGATGATGGCCGAGGTGTGTGCTGCCTGGATGCGGACTTCCCGGTCCGAGGCACGGGCATTGTTTGTAGGGTGGCGATGAATACGTTGGGCGGGCAGAGGTGGGAACTATATAGTGACCTAGGGAAGAGATGTTCGACCATGCGACATGGTCTGCTCGCCTAATCGAATCTGGAAACTCTATAATGCCGTTTACGTAATGATGCTGCACTTAAGGCATCAGACTCCGCCACTGCCTGCATGGGCGTATTTAGGGGTGGTTTACGGGTTCAAATCCCCCCCAAATAAATGCATTGCTGTTATTAAAAACTAAAATGTCCAAAAATACAACTATTTCCAATGAAACCTCTCCAAACACTTAAAACCTTGCTGAAATTTTTTCCTGGCTACACCTCTGACTGCCTGTACTGTGGTAGTGCCAGTCCCAAGTATGGATAAAGGAGGAGGGCAACGTCAACGGCGCTGGCAGCTATAAGATGTATTTGAACCTGGAAACTATTATTAAGGCATCAATTGGAAGAGTCGTTTTTAAGCACCATAGGCTGTGTCAGTCTCTCTGTCTGTGTCTCTTTCTCTGTCTGTCTCTGTTTGTCTCTGTCTGTCTCAGCCCACTGATCTTTGGATGTTGACCTGATTACTGCTTGGCTGTGGTGTGCCATCGTTTGATGCATTGTGCATTATACACCGGCGCTATAGAAGTATTTATTATTATTATTATTATCTCCTCAGCCTTGAGCTCCTCAGCCTTTCTCTTTCCCTGTTTTGGAAAAACCTGAAGTCCATTTTATTTGTTAGTGATAACATTAACTTGGGTCGGGAGTGCCTCTGAACCTCTGAGTGGCGTTTTATAAAATGTTCGAATACAACTTCAATTACAATTAAGTAAAACTATTTGAAAACCACAACACCTTAGACCAGTGGTAGCCTACGTGTACCACTAGTATGCCAGGTGTGGCTAAGTGGTCCGCGAAAAAATACAAAAAATTAAACTTTTCTATGAGTTTATGCCCATCTTTCTTTGATTAGCTATTCTACGTCCACCAAGCGCTTCTTTTTCTTAGAATTATATATTAATTTTTAAAGTTGTCTACCTGTGACTCTGATACCCGCCCCAGGCCCTGCAAGAGAACTTACGATGTTCGACCAATAATATAATTAATTGCAATGGGACTTCACGCTCGTATGTTGTTTTTGATCTGACCTGTGTTGGTGGAATGCCAACATTCAATTATTTTACCAGGTGATACAATAAAAAAAGTTTAAAAGCCTTAGACGGTAGACCAATGGACTTCTTAAAGATCAGGAGATAGGCTGTGAAGAAGTAGTACGTCGACTAAGACTAGTACGGCGATATACGATGCACCCAAAGTCGTAAACAAATGGTAAACGGTATTGGTACCAGGTGCTCGTAATTTCATAAACAACAGCCATTTTGAAATATTCGGCAATTCTATTAAATAATTACAACATTCTAAAATATTCATACACAGCAGACGCCATCTTTGTTATATACTTAGTCCGAAAGAAATGAATGTTTAGCCCAGACCCGATTGACAAGAGAGAACTTACAGAGTGGACAAAAGACAGGCAATGGGTTCCAGAGCATGCAGCTCCACGTGGACCAGTAACAGATGGAACCTGGAACCCAGCTACTGTCTGGGATCGATCATCCATTGCTTCTGTGACTGAAGAGACTTTGATGAAGTTGATAAGGGGGGTTCGGTACAATTTGACGTCAACATTTTTTTTCCAATGAATCAACATAGACCCTTCAAAATGGTAGCGAAAACATTAAGTAATGCTACAAATTTATAAAGCGCTTAATGTTTAATACTACTAAAAAGCTGGTAATAAACTAAACTCATATTTTGAAGTTCAAGATTGCATTTTTAGTGTAATTTTTATAAAAAAAATGATTCTACATGTATTGAGCCATTGTGTTTCTTTTTGTAGGTGGGGGGTTCTGGCATTGTTGACATAATTTTTAGGGGTCCGTCAATGTTTGACAGTTGTTGACAAGGGTGGAGGGGTTCAAAAACTGCATAAAATTTGTTGACATAATTAATGGACGACCCCAAAGTGATAACTACTTCTTAGCACTATCATTTGTCTAACCTTATATCACATTTATATCATCATCATCATCATCATCAATTCTTGACGCCAGCCATTTGGCGGCGATGGGTAGTAACAACTAAAGCTCCATTGTTCTCGGTCATTTGTCATGTGAAGTGCTCCTCTCAGTGTTATGCCAAGATTTGTTATATCCTCATTTACGTTGTCTACAGATCCAGAGCAGTCTTGGTCTGCCTTTGTTTCTCCTTCAAATCTCGCATGTATTTGGTGAGCTGGGATTCTCTCCACGTGTCAAAACCATCCGAGTCTTTGCTGGACGACTCGTATACAGAGATTGTATGTCTATTCTAGTTAAGTAAGAAACTTGTGTCAAATGGTGAGGGCATATATATAAACCCCGAGTGTCCCTGCATGGAACTGAAACTCGTTGGTATTTACTATAGCATTTTGGTTTGATTAAGTGCATGTTTTGATTTTTGAAGTGTTTTTGAAAGACCATGGGTGCTATGGTGGGTGCTGCTCCTCTAATCATACATAGAAGCTGCTATAGCATCTTTATCATTGTAGTCAAGTGGCCTAGTGTTTGCAAAGCTGGACTACGAGCTCAGAGATTGGGGTTCAATTCAGGTTCATCGGGGTAGAAGGATCTTCCAAGTTTTTTCTCTTGTGCCACGAATACGCTCGGCTGTAAATAATAATAATAATAATAATAATAATAATAATAATAATAATAATAATAATAATAATGCCGACAATTTCTATGGTGCCAATGGATACACTGACGTGTGAGTTGGAAGACTGGGTGGCGAGGAAAAGAATTGGTCACCTACCCCCATGTACCGTACTACTGTAATAATAATAATAATGATAATGATAGTAATAATGATTATAATAATCATACTAATACTACTTCTACTACTACTACCAATAATAATAGTAATAATAATAATAATAGGACGATTTTTATAGCGCCGTAGCACATCATAAGAAAAGATATAGCCGCTGACACTTCATAGTAGTATATCCCTGACTGCCTCTGCTCTTTTTCATCTTTATCCTTGAGTCTGGAAATGAGAAAGGCCATGCATAGTATACGGATGTTGGCAAACCAAACTCTGCTTCGATCAGCTACAGAGGCTGTTGTGCTAGATCCTGGAAGGAGGAGATGAGGGATGGATTGGCTTAGAGCCAGCCTCCTGGTCGAGGAGGAGCACGGCCCGCCGAAGGAAGATGTGTGGAAGGCCAGTTGCTTGTTTTGTTTACTAAACTTATTCCCAGCAGATGGCCGCCGTATCGTTGCCAGGCGACATACAGTATATACCCAGACAGGAGAGGATCAACACTTACAACGCTATCCAGTAACAACCCACTTCAGTTGGTATGTGTCTGTCTGTCTGTGCCTTTGTGTGTGTGTGTCTGTGTGTCTGTCTGTGCTTGTCTGTCTGTCTGTCTGTCTGTCTGTCTGTCTGTCTGTCTGTCTGTCTGTCTGTCTGTCTGTCTGTCGGTTAGGATTGGGCCAGTGCCATTTAAGTTGGTGAAGAAACCTGGCTGTCATCATCAGCAAATTTGGGAAATTCTTTAAAGATGCTACATGAATTTCAAATATGAACCTACATGCTTAGTTTGCATACTTACCTGTACAAACATAGATACATGCATACATACATACACACATACATATGTACACGCACAAATATACATATATGTGTATTGCATATACACATGACATACATCACTAACACATACATATATATATATATATATATTATCGTACATATGAACAATACATAGCATACATATACATACATGCATATAAATACATAACATTACAAACATTTTACATGCAGACATACATGCACACATACATATATACATATATGCATCAATCCGTACACACATGCATACATCACAAATGCACATACATAATTATTTATGTTACAAACATGCATACCGGGTATGAACATTTTACATAACATACATACATAAAATACAGGTCTTCCTTGCAGTGGTGGCGCCAGCATGGGGCTAGGGTGGGCTGAAGCCCCCCCTATCGGCAGCTCAGCCCCCCAACAAAAGTGGGAAATCACTGCCAATGCCAGAGAGGAGGGGAGAAAGGGAAGGAATTGGGTTTTAGCCCCCCAAACCTGAAATCCTGGCGCCGCTACTGCTTCGTTGACTGAGTAAATGTATATGTGCAGAGTTATTGCACAAGTCTGTAAATTGTGATTATTCTATACCGACTGTCAGTCAATCTGTTTTGGTTAGATAACAACCCGTATTAAACAAAATTATATGGATATTCTTATGTTACAATTTTCCTGACCATCGAGCAACACAGAGTTAGCGGAAATGATATTCAGTGAGTTACGTGGGGTGGGGGGGGAGAAAGAATAAATGCTCCATATGTTTTCATTCTGCGTTTTTATTCATTGTTTTGATGTGGTTTCCAGGGAATCCGAGGAACTGGGTTTTTTGTATCCAATAAAATAGCTGTAAACCTTACGTGCAGCGGCGAAACTCTTTGCGCCTTACGAGGCGATTTTATGTGTGCCTTGGAATGAAGTGGAACATAAAATGGTGAGCGTGTTGCTCACACTCTGAGACGATTGTTTTCTTGAACGCAGTTGTCTCCTGTTTACGTTAATTATGATATGTGATTACGCCATGTTGTTCTTGTCTGGCGGTTTTTGGTCTTTCAGAGATGTCCAAGTCCTGCTGAAAGTGTAAAATTGATAATTTGTTTTTTAGTCATGCAACAACGCGTGCCTTGGCGATTATTTGATTTGATTTGAGTCTTGTAGTTTTGGTCTTTTGCTTACATCTTTCTTTGTCACATTATGTGTATCTCGATACTTGTACACATATGTACGTGACTATTTTCGTCTGTGTGTGTAAGTGTTTGTGTGTGCCAGTGTCCTTGCCACTATGTTTTATGCCAACCTTAAGACTGCTCTTTTATATGGCACCCCTTCAAGGTTATCTACTCAGAAGCGCTGCATGGTTGATCTGGGAGCGCTTCTGAGTAGATAACCTTGAAGGGGCGCTATATAAATCTCGTAAATGAATGAATGTGTTAAGTTATGTGTGTGTGTTGTGTGTGTGTGTGTGTGTGTGTGTGTGTGTGTGTGTGTGTGTGTGTGTGTGTGTGTGTGTGTGTGTGTGTGTGTGGTGTGTGTTTATGTATCTATGTATCTCTATCTTGGTATTTGTGTGTGTGTGTTTGTGTTTGTTTGTGTGTGTGTTTGTGTGTGTGTGTTGTGTGTGTGTGTTTATCTTATTTTTTCAGGTCCTTTTTGATGTCTCGTTGTCATATTACATGTATCATGTTCCCTGTTGGTGTATTATCTTAGTACCTGTGCATATCTTGATACTTGTGTGTGTGTGTGTGTGTGTGTGTGTGTTTGTGTGTATGTATGTATTTATTAGAACATTTGTATAGCGCAATTTAAGGACTTCTCAACAGTACCTCTCAAATGTGCATGCTCAGTCCCAGTATGTATGCATCCCTGTCCCTGTCTGTGTACGCATTATCTTGATGCCTGTGCATAATATCTTGGTATTTTGTGTGTGTATCTTGCTCCCAATGTGCGTACAGTATATAGGTCGTCTTCATCATGCATATAGTGTTCGTCTGTTATCTCGGTTGTTTTGTGTATCCTGGGTCTTTCATGTGTATCTTCGTCCTTGGCGTTATCTTGATCTGTGCCTGTTTCTTCAGGCTCAGTTGCCGTGCTGCAGTGTTATGTTTCGTACGCGCACTGTTGCCCGGCGTTTCTTGTTTTGACCTGGGATGATGATATTCAGTGTAGTGGATCTACTCTCTTATCCGCCAACCACTCTGTCATCGCCCGACCCGGCTCGCCCAACATCTCTGTAAACACCGGGCGCTTCTAGTTGCCTTCCAGGGGCCGACCTACGAGTGGCTCGGCCAGACTAACCGATAGACAGACAGACAGACAGACAGACACAGACAGGGACAGACAGGCAGACCAACAGAGACATATAGACAGAGACATACAGACAGACAGCCATGCAGACAGACAGGCAGGCAGACATACAGACAGCCATGCAGACAGACAGGCAGGCAGACATACAGACAGCCAACCATACAGACAGACAGAAAGACCGACAGACAGCCATACAGACAGACAGAAAGACAGCCGTAGAGACAGACATACAGACAGACAGTCAGACATACAGACAGACATACAGGCAGGCATACATACAGACACATAGCCAGACAGAGACCGACAGGCAGGCAGACAGACAGAGATCCGCCATGTATAATATTGACTTGGCAACGGGCTTGACATGCCAATGCTTTGTTATGGGCACCGATATATCTGCAGTCTTCAAGGCAACGCCTCTTGGCTGCAGGCAATAAAGTGTGACAGTGCTATATTGTCGCTGATGGGGATGTCTAGGGTTTCGGACCTACTCAGCTAATACAATGCAACTGCCTTTGATATTGTCTTTCTCCAAAGTTCCGAAGTGCACACATGACCATACGAGTATAGGATCGACATAGTATTGATGGCACTGATGAGCAAATGTGAGTGAATGACTTGCTCAAGGTCTTTACACAACTGGTGACTACCTCAGAGTAGAAGGCTCGAACCCATACCCTCTACTTTACAGGCCGAGCGCTTTAATAACCAAGCGGCTATACAAAGTATGCATATTATGCCTGTCTGCCTCTGTCTTTCTGAGTATACACTGATTTATGTACAATTGTATATGTATATAATAATGTATGTAAATTATTATATTATATGTTATATGTATGTATACGTATTATATATGTGTGTGTGAATGTGTGTGTTGTGTAAGGTACATACGTATGTGTAGTATGCATATCTACTTACATAATTATATGCATGCACATCAGTAGGTACTGTTACATGCACATGTACATATGTTTATCGTAATTGTAAGTGCAAACACATCATTATGACACCTGTTTCAGAAAACTCTGCAGAGGTGTTTCTGATCTGACTATATATACAAGACCATGGCTGAATAGATGACCTGCAACTGCTTGTGAATTAGGGGTAGAGAGAGGCTGACGAAATATTACATGGAGTACAGACAGTTTCAGCTTCTCCAGGGTATTTTTTATGAGACAGTAGTAGTAGCCATGTTGATGTCAATGAATTACAGTGAGCTGATTAATATAGCGGGTATGTGATATCAAGGCTAGGCCGATCGATAAACTGAAATTATTGGATAGACAGTATGAATGAGGACATAACAACACTGAGTGAAATCGTATCGTATTTAAGTATTTGTAAAGCGCCTCTTGTAGGGTGAACCGTTCAGAAGCGCTCCCAGTGTGCTAAGCCCCGCGAAAATAAACAGGTTTTGAGAAAAGCGTTTTTTACAAAGGTTTCAGAAAGAGAGACTGCCAGAGAGAATATTTAGAGCGAACAGAAGGAGAAAGAGCATTCCAAAGAGAGGGACCAAAATATTCGGAAACCATGCAATTGAGAGTGAAATCTTGAGAAGCCATGCAAGGGAGAGTGAAATCTTGAGAAGCCATGTAAGGGAGAGTGAAATCTTGATAAGCCATGCAAGGGATTGTGAGATCTTGATAAGCCATGCAAGGGATTGTGAGATCTTGAGAAGCCATGCAAGGGAGAGTGAAATCTTGATAAGCCATGCAATTGAGAGTGAAATCTTGATAAGCCATGTAAGGGAGAGTGAAATCTTGATAAGCCATGCAAGGGATTGTGAGATCTTGAGAAGCCGTTCAAGGGATTGTGAAATCTTGATAAGCCATGCAAGGGAGTGAAATCATGAGAAGCCATGCAAGGGATTGTGAGATCTTCAGAAGCCATGCAAGGGAGAGTGAAATCTTCAGAAGCCATGCAAGGGAGAGTGAAATCTTCAGAAGCCATGCAAGGGAGAGTGAAATCTTCAGAAGCCATGCAAGGGAGAGTGATATCTTGATAAGCCAAGCAAGGGAGAGTGAAATCTTCAGAAGCCATGCAAGGGAGAGTGAAATCTTCAGAAGCCATGCAAGGGAGAGTGAAATCTTCAGAAGCCATGCAAGGGAGAGTGAAATCTTCAGAAGCCATGCAAGGGAGAGTGAAATCTTCAGAAGCCATGCAAGGGAGAGTGATATCTTGATAAGCCAAGCAAGGGAGAGTGAAATCTTCAGAAGCCATGCAAGGGAGAGTGAAATCTTCAGAAAGCCATGCAAGGGAGAGTGAAATCTTCAGAAGCCATGCAAGGGAGAGTGAAATCTTCAGAAGCCATGCAAGGGAGAGTGATATCTTGATAAGCCAAGCAAGGGAGAGTGAAATCTTCAGAAGCCATGCAAGGGAGAGTGAAATCTTCAGAAGCCATGCAAGGGAGAGTGATATCTTGATAAGCCAAGCAAGGGAGAGTGAAATCTTCAGAAGCCATGCAAGGGAGAGTGAAATCTTCAGAAGCCATGCAAGGGAGAGTGATATCTTGATAAGCCAAGCAAGGGAGAGTGAAATCTTGATAAGCCATGCAAGGGAGAGTGAAATCTTCAGAAGCCATGCAAGGGAGAGTGAAATCTTCAGAAGCCATGCAAGGGAGAGTGAAATCTTGATAAGCCATGCAAGGGAGAGTGAAATCTTGATAAGCCATGCAAGGGAGAGTGAAATCTTCAGAAGCCATGCAAGATCAATGAATGTGTCTAGACATTTTATTGCCCGTTTTAAGAACCTAACAAAACGCTGTAATACGGCCATCTAACTGACCAAAAAAGGCTTGTCTTAAGATAAAGTGAAAATGTTTTCTGAGCTAATTTGTGATGGCAAAGTTCTAATGTCAAGAGGAAGGCTGTTATAATACTAACAATACTAATAAATAAAATAAGGTCCTCACACACTGCAGAGCACAGTGTTCTTCGACATGGCTGGCTTGGTACAAGAACACGGTGATCCCTGGACCCTGATGTATTCTGGTGTAAGCTAAGCTACCATCCATGCTCAGCCGAGGAGGAAGACTTTGAATGGTTGTGTGATTCCAGAAACAGCAGGATGTCGGAGGATCTGACCGATTCCAGTCAGTTCCAGATGATCTAGCGAGGTCTCAGTGGGAGACCTCAAAATACCTGGTATTCTTTATTATACCTGATAAAACCACATATACTAAAGAAATACCAGGTATACTAAAGTCAGATGTGTGCGGATCCGTCTGTTCCTGTGGCTATAGCGCTTTGCGGTAATGTAAATGCACACGTTTTTCTATTATGACCTCGACCTTGCTCATTTTTTATATCCATCTAGTTTAACTTGCGGAAATCTTGCTTGCTTGCTTGCTTGCTTGCTTGAGCCACAGGCTAAAAAGTCAAATCTTGCGACGACTAATTCGATCACTTACAATCATTCAATCGTCGTGAAACTTGGCAGATAGACTCGACCTCGCAGACACTTCACTCTATAAAAATTTCAGCTCCCCAAAAAGGCTAGCTTATAGAATCGGGGACTCAACTTTTCGAATCGGGGAATCCCCTTTTCCGATACGCAGCGTTGCCATTGGCCAGCGTTGCCATTGGCCGCAACAGAAACGGGCGCGCTGCCTCATTAAACGGACGCTATGTCGTAAAATGAACGCGGACTATATATTTGTAGAGGTAACTGCTTCATAAGACCCATTATAGGATACTAGATGGATATAGTAAAAAACTTGGTTTTACGGGCTGTATTTTATTAAATGTATTGATCGGGTGAGATACTTCACCACCGGAGCAAAATACACATATTTTGCATAGGTTGGAGGGGTTTTCGAGCCCCCCACGCTTCTTTTTTATCTGAATGCTTTCCCCTCGGACCAATATTGGTCTATAGACCATTACCTTCAAATTGGTACTGAAAAAGAAACTTTTGCATATATTTGAAATGACTGGGAAAATACACATATTTCCCATAGGCCAGAGGGGTTTTCGAGCCCCCCACGTTTCATTTTTTATCTGCATGCTTTCCCTCGGACGAATATTGATCTACAGACCATTACCTTCAAACTGGTACTGAAAACGAAACTTGTGCATCTACTGGAATGACTGGAGCAAAATACACATATTTTGCATAGGTTGGAGGGGTTTTTTCGAGCCCCCACGCTTCTTTTTTTATCTGAATGCTTTCCCCTCGGACCAATATTGGTCCGAGGGGAATACCAATACCTTCAAATTGGTAGTGAAAATGAAACTTTTACATCAACTTGAAATGACTGAAGAAAAATGCACAGGCACGTTCCTCCACTATAGGGGTTCTCGCACTGGAAGCGCTACTGAATGGCCACTGCTGTGAGCGGCGCTATTTAAATTAATAAATACAATGCAATACAAATTGACCGGACTTTAAATTAATAAATACAAAACAATACAAATTGAAAGCTGAGCCGGAGCACGGTCGACGAGGTCACACACGCATACACGATGCCGTTTGCAGGCTTGCAACGGAGAACTCTGCCAGCCTGGTCCTCAGTGTCGTTAGCTAAGCAACCTCGCGGTCCTCGCCCATCACCAAATGTTTGGCCGGTACACGTATATCGCGTAAGGCTGTAAGCTGTTGGTCGTAGATCGACTCTGCCTTGATATAAATGGCTGCATTGCTCCGCCACTACCCTACATGTGGTAGTGCCAGTCCCAAGCCTGGAGAAAGGAGGAGGGCGACACTAGTCCTCTTCGTTATGCCACAGTGTAGTTAAACAGCAACCAAGAAGCAGACTGTGCAGTGTGTCCTGTTGTGCGAGGGTTTGCTACTGTAATGCATAATGCAACATGTGAACTCAATTGCACGGAGTTGTTATTATCAGCTTCGTCAGCGAGTGGTCTCGAGTGGTCTCTCTCTCTCTCTCTCATGATGCAGTTGTGGTCCTTGTTCATGCCTTTGTTACTAGTCGAATTGACCACTGTTCCTCACTACTTGCTGGCCTTCCCCTTGGTGTTTTGGGGCGACTAGATCGAGTTCTACGCTCGGCTGCTCGGCTTATTGGACGGCTTCCTAAGTACTCTCCTGTCTCTGCATACATGCGTGATGTGTTGCATTGGCTGCCTGTGTCTCAGCGTATCTCATATCGCATTGCTGCTCTTGTTTCTCGTTGTGTTCTTGGCTGCGCTCCATCTTACTTGCGTGATCTTTGCCGCCCAGTGTCTGATGTTCCAGCGCGTCGGGTGCTTCGCTCTGCGACGAGGGGTGAGTTCCTTGTTCCACGGACTCGCTTGGCTATTAGGCAGCGCCGTGCTTTCTCGGTTGTTGGCCCTTCCATTTGGAATGACCTACCACTTAAGCTCCGTTTTTTACTTGTAAGCCATCTGACAGGGTTCTACAAGTCCCTCAAGTCTTTTTTCTTTAGTTGTGGCTGGGCCGGGAGCGCTCCTGAGTAGTTTCTTGAAGGGGCGCTATATAAATGCTCTGAATGAATTAATGAATGAATGAATGAATAAGAGAATTTCGATCCCACGATAATGGCTTGATGTAGGTCATTCTTATTACAATCGCGCAAGACAAAAATGCTGTCCTGGTGCGCATTGAGGCCAAAATAATAATATTGTGTCGACCCCACTTGAAGTTCGATGGCGATCGGTCTCCAGCCCACCCCCCCCCCGAATTGGTAGACGCCACTGGGTCTAATAATAAGTTTACCCAAAGATCTCAAGAGTCATAGACTCTCAAATCTTTGGTAGCACCATGCTGTCTCGTCCGCTTGATCCTCGGATTCTAAACTGGCACTGAAACGGATCAAATAATCCGGCTGTTGCGTACTGGATTTCATATAGGCCTAGCGCCGGTGAAAAGCTGGTCTGCCTGCTGTGGCTTTTGTGTGATGAAAGGAGTGTAGGCCTAACTATAGATTTACATAAAGGTGAACATTCAGACAAGAAGTATAACTGAATTGGTGTTTAGGCCTACACTTTTAGACCATGTCAAATGTATCACCGTCCATCAACGCAACTCCAGTACAAATCGTATTTGTTGATAATTATCCAACACGCAACTTTGCCAATTAACCTCCCTATGCAATGCGCAATCCATAGCCAGAGATTTCAAGTTTTCGACTTTCTCACGCGAACAACTCGCTCCCATTCATTCGGTATAGCACTTTGCACATCAGGCATAGGCTAGTTGATAACAATTTGTCGCCGTATTGTCGCTCTAATATATGGGCTTCTTGTTTTATGGTATCGTGATGCTTAGCAATCATTCGTAGCTCTTGTTGAATCATAAAGTCGAAACCAAAAGTTGTAGCGTAGGGCCTATATCCTGATTCCTTCTCTTCCCCATGCCTCTGTAGCCCTTCTAATTGTCTAATTCTAAACAACATCCTTCGTAGCCGTCTCACTGGCCTGAAACTTGTACCTTGCTCTCGAACCGATTCTGGCCTACCTGTCCATCGGTTTTGCCTTGACTGAGCGTTTCTTAATCTAGTTCCCGCGACTTAATTCGCTCTCTTTGGACGCTGTAAAAATTACGAGAGTATACGATTACAAACAAATCGATAATAAAAAATTACATCAGCGTAGCCTAATTGTTAGAAATCCATAATATAGGGCCGTCCATCACGCACCTAGGGGAGGGAGGGGTCGGAAATTTGTGACGATGTGTGACATTGGGGGGGGTTGGAGAAATGTGACGTCACATCAGGTCTAGGTAATTACTAATTACATTTAACAAATAACAACAATTTAATTTTATTAATGACATCACTAATTTTGAGTATTCAATTTTCATTATTTTTTGATTATTTTAATGTATACGGGCACCATTATTAATAATTTTCTAATTATTTCAATATTTGGTCACCGTTAGATTTTATGATATGCATGTTCTGCCTATTTGTTCAATGAAGGAGCATTTTGCTTTGCCATGGAAATTTGGTTTTAGGGGTCAGAGCTGTGTGACGCCATTCTCAAGGAGGGTCTTACTTTTTGTGACGAAGTGTGACGAGGGGGAGGGGGGCTAAAAATCGGCCAAAATTGCGTGACGTCATTTATGGAGGCCCCATATCAGCATGCGTAATTGTGTCCAAGACAAGGCGTAGCAGAACAGATGGTAAATATCCATATGCACTCGTTTAGAACATTAGCATGTAAAGTAAAGGCTGTCCTACTTGCAAAGCTAAGTGCACAAACATCGAGCCTCTATAGGTGGTTATAGTAGCCTTCTTTATGCTACCAATGGTCTATATAGCCTAATAAAGTTATTCAGGCTGTACATGGCTGTTAGGCTATAACAGAAACACATAAATATACCCTGGGTTCATACATGTAGATATCGGCATAAATTGAGCATTTAAATTTATAGAGATGTCTATGCTTGGTCAATAGTCAAAACCTGCCACTCGAGCCCCCTCCCCTTGTTAGCAACGATTTGTGACAGATTTATTGGAACTAGCAACCGCTTGCCAACCCTCGCCTGTAGGCTACCAGGTGACCTCTGATTGGTTTTCATAGAGATGCAAATATGTTGATAAGCCGTTTGAACGATGGTGTATGATATCCAGCGCCTATTTGACAGAAAAGAGCCCTTTGATTAATTAAACCTATTTCTAAGATCACAGGCTCAAGCTAGTATAATATATGAATATGTGAGGGATAGACGCTATATAAATGTCATGAGTGAATGAATGAATGAACGAACGAATGAATGAATGAATGAATGAACGAATGAATGAACGAACGAATGAATGAGCGAATAAACGAAAGAAGAATGAGTGAATGAATGACTGTACTACGCACCAAGCGAATGTAGCCACAGTCATTAGTCATAGAAACGTCAACGGATTTCTTAGACTAACTGCTACTGCCCTTAATAATACTGGTGGTGCCAGTTCCAAGACTGAATAAAGGAGGAGGGCGACGCCAATCATCTTTGTTATGAGAAAGCGTCGTTAAACAGCAACTAACCAACACAATGGATATACGCAGTGTTCGCGACTTCATTTTCTTAGTCCTGGCATATAATTATGAGTTTGGATGGCCAGTTCTTTACCTCACCGTCTGTTCTTCCCGTCGACAGTGTACAGCCATGGCAGTGTACTCAATGCAGCATAGTTGGCTAGGAGGCGCCAGTGTAGCCGAAATTTACACATAAAACATATTTCTGATTTGGCAGGATTTTGAAATAGGACCTCAACGCTCTTGATAGCCAGTAGGCCTACACTTTACACGAAACTATCGCGCACAACGAGTTCTTTAATTCCCAGCCATTTGTTGGTCGTCTCTAAACTCGCTCCGAGCGTACTCCGAACGGGAATTGGAAGCAGCAGACGAAGACAAGATGCAAAGCATTGTTGCTTATTTATTTAAAACATGATGTGCATCTACTTTTACTTATAAGACAATTGAAACATTAAAAGAGACACTGCGCTTCTGTTTTCCTTCTATTTAACTTGCTTGTTCGCTTAAATCGAACAGCATCGTTGTTTACACTGCATGCCCACTGTGTCTACTACTAATACTGCTACTACTGCTACAACTGCTACCGCTACTACTGTTACTACTGCTACTGCTACTACTGCTACTACTACTACTGCTACTGCTACTACTGCTACTAGTGCTACTACTACTGCTACTGCTACTAGTTTTACTACTACTGCTACTGTACGGCCCATGCTGAGTGGGGGTAAAGTCCACACTGAATCCGGTCACGCCGTTGAGCGGAGGCCACCCCGTGGTCGTGGCCTCCCTCCGTTCACGCCACTGGTGCTCCATGCATGCACGGATTTCTCGTTGGATCCGCCGCCTTGAGAGTTCGTAACAAACTAGTTCACTGGCCTCAGTGACAGTTGCAACCTTTTAGGCCTAGAAATTCACATGTATACAGGCCTGTTTTTTCCCAACGGGTGTTCCCTTCTTCAGAAACATCGCCCTCTTTCCTTCCAGCCCAACATACTACCCTTTGTACCCTTCCTCCCTCCGCTGCGATCACAAAAACAAAGTTCCAACAAACACGCGACTTCGTTTCTGACATGTTTAAGGCACTGTGTCCGTATTTGGAAACATTTAATAATTGGGGCGCTCGATAGTATAGCTCCCTTAGGGCTAGCTAAAGGGACCTCTCCTCTTCTTCTAATTTAACACACAAATAATTATTTTTACCTCCAACTATTCTCAGTATACGACTTCACTATACATATGATTTACAAGTGTTTGTCTACGATATGGAGCACGCACGCGCAAGCATAGGTATCAGGTATTGATTAAAGTCTTCATAGGCCTCCAGGCTCCTGGGTCTACTGTTTCGCCAAATTGGCCGTGGTGAGGCGCGCATATGTTAAGGCTAAGTCAAAGGCAGACTGCCACATGGAACGCCTCATAGCTGAGACAAAAACCACCGGAAATAAACAGGGTCAAAAGTTAATTCCCTCCGACGTAGTTGAAGACACCGCTGCCAGTCTTGCATGGTTGAATGAATCATTGTATAAGGTCCAGACCTCCGTCCCGTCCTGTTCAATCAAGAGTCTGTCCCAGACATTCTGCCTTGTTAGCACCGGCGTCGAACCGCGGACTGTCAGAATCTCGCTCTAATATGCATCTGTTCAGGCTTCACGTCCGAGTATGGCGGCAGCCAGTGGTTGGGTGGATGCAGCTAAATATGCTTTGAGGAAGAAACCCATCTAATACCTAGTCTTCCACCTCTAATCGGAAGAGTTTTCTGCTTCAATTGGATGCATGTATCATTGAAGTTGATATTTAGGATCATTTCCAGACCTCCGCACAGTAGAAGTAACCTTTGACCTCTGTGGAATCCGTCAGCAGTAGCATTGCACACTAGACCCAGATACCACCTTTTCAATACCCGTAACTTCAAATCCCGGAGCCGCCCATGATGACTTCCGGCGTTGATGTTACGGATTTCAATATGATTCCGAACGAAGTCGATTAATTCCTGCAAACGGGTGTGAAATGACTCAACGCAAGAGAAGTCTGAGTTTAAAGGCATGATGAGTCAGTCGTCCAGTTGCAGCACAGTGGTTGTCGCCGGAGTTTTTTTTATTTAAGTTTTAAGGATGTAAACCAGACGTGTTCTCACAAAAGCTCATTACATAGTGCCTGTTTGCATGCCTGGCTTCCTGCCTCTGCCTGTCTGTAGGTCTGCCTGCCCTCTTTGTCGGTCTCTCTGGCTGTGTCTGTCTGTCTAGCTTCCTGTCTGCTTTCCAAATTGTCTGCCTGTCTGCCTATCTGTCTGCCGTCTGTCTGTGTGTCAGTCTGCCGTCTATCTGTGTGTCTGTCTGCGTGTCTGTCTGCTGCATATGCTGCCTGTCTATCTTTCTGTCTATCTAACTGTCTGCCAATCTGCCTCTCAATCTGTCTGTATGTCTGTGGGCATCATCATGTGAGAGACTGTAAAGCAGCCAACACAGCTATCAACACAGCGTACTCTGCGTAGATGTATTCGATGTTCTGCGTATTTTGTCTGGATGAGTGTTCCTAAGTACGGTCGGCTTGTGCTGCCTGCTCTCCATCCAGCCCGCACTAGCTGAGGTCGAGGGATTGGAGGCTGGGAGGAGAGAGTTTTACTGGGCGAGTTTGCCGACCGGTTTACTTTGGCTGGAAGGAAGTTCTTTCGTCAGAGGAGTGGGCCTGCGCAGAGCAACAGCTCTAGCAGCTCATAGGTAGCACAGTCTGTGCACGAGAAACAAAGATTAGAGACGGGTTGTACGCCGGTTGTGCACTATTGTATACGTTTTCCAGACGTCGATGATGTAAGCGGTATCGTTAAGTAAGATCTGTAGCCGTCGATATGACTCAGTGACTCAGTCGTTAGGTAAAGGTTACTCGGTGTCGTTAAGTACACGTCGGCTTTCGCTGTAAGCTTACTGATAGTTTTCGGCCGAATAGTAGGCCTAATTACACCTGTGCGAAGAGAGCAACTTTGTCTTGACGTTTAACGCCTGAGATTACAGACTTAAATGTACTGCAGTCTATTGTGAACCGTTTAGACCTATTGCATGACGCATATTTGGATCCATAATAGACTGTAAACCTCTGAGCATATAGGTTTATAGTAGGCCCCTAATTGGACGAAAACTTTACC
Organism: Aporrectodea caliginosa; assembly: GCA_020284085.1. Taxonomy (NCBI): domain Eukaryota; kingdom Metazoa; phylum Annelida; class Clitellata; order Crassiclitellata; family Lumbricidae; genus Aporrectodea; species Aporrectodea caliginosa. The sequence goes on from JACEVL010000218.1 coordinate 267,269, forward strand.
TTCACTCCTCTAAAGCCTGCAGCTAGACCTTTTTTGGCTGTACGTAAGCCTCTTAGAATTCTAAAGATTTAATTTGGATCATTTCGTTGAAGTTGAGCATATTTACGCCGAGTTTAGAATAAGTAGGCTACGTTGGATGTGGAAGAAATTGGTCGCCAGTTTCAACCGTGTTTTAGCGCAGTTAAGCCAATAAAGACATAGTGGGCATATTAGACCGACTAAGGTAGTCTTTTAGACCAGAATGTCGTCTGATCAGGCTCTGACGTTGGACGCCCTTCTGAACATGACGCCCATTCTGAATGGTCAGGACGTCGTGCGATTGGCCGCTCGACATCTGCTTCTGGGTCAGGTCAAAGTACAGCCGAGCGTGCGCGAATTCTTCTTTCCGGGTCAGGTTGGCGATCCGGTTTACGGTGATCGGATCGAGGCGATTGAATGGTTCCACTTCGATGACTTTGCGACGCTGTTCGTGTGTCAGGCTCTGGTCAGACTGAAAGACGACTACGACATCCACACGCTGCTCAATGAGTCACTCATCGATGAGAAGCTCGACGCCGTGTACAAGGGCCCTGACTGGAAGAAAATGGGTAGGGTCATACTGGACAGGCCCCTACACGATTAATCTTCGTGAATTTTGATATAAGCTTATTTGTGAATACAGTCTCATGCAATCAAGTTTAGAGAAAGATTATTATTGCTATTTAAACCCTGAGTTAGGATTGATCTACCAGAATTAGAAAATAAACTAATGCATGAGGAAAAGGAAATTTCTGAAAAATGAGACCTCGTACTCAGATGGGTCTGGGAATGTCCCTTCATTGTTGTTGTTGATACTACTAATACTACTACTATCATTATTATGATTATTATTGTGATTATTATTAATTTTATTATTATTATTATTATTATTATTATTATTATTATTATTATTATTTAATATTACTACTATTACTATTCTTATTATCATCATCATTAACATAACTTTGTCGTTGACTTCTATAATTAGTCCTCTAGATGTCGCAAACTTGTAGAAGGCAACTATAGACTCGATATAGGCTTGCTATGATTAGAGCCACCTGCTATCTTCATCAGTGACTTCCATAACTAATGTAGATGCTTCGGTTGAGTTTGACTCTAGTGTGAGTTTCATATCATTCATCTAGCTCCTGTTGTACTGTATCATTGTTTGCGTTGTAAAGTTTTCGTTTACAATGAACATTCAAATTGCGTTGCATTGTATTCCATTGTGTTGTATCATTGCATATTGTACTGTCGCTTATTGTCTTTCTGCGTATTGTTGCGTGTTAATTATAGTTTTAATTATAGTTTGGTTATATTGATCCCGTTGTTGATGTGTTGTGTGTGTAGGATTTGCACTGTACACGATGTTATTCTCTGACCTCGTTAAGGATGAAACGACCAGAGTGTCTTTCAAACGATACCTCGGCATCGACAAGAAGATGTAAGTAGGCCTACAAGTTCCGTCTATCAGCTCTTAGGACCCATTCAGGGCGCTATATAAATAGCTCTTAGGACTCAGCAGTATGTGTAAGGTCATGACCTTATCTTGGTTCGCCTAACCTTACCTCGCTTTGTCTTAAAAACTCAGGGCGCTATATAAATGGCACGGTACATACGAGCATTCCGATGTTGCTATAGTAAGATAATGTATAGTTAGGTCAAGTTAGGCTTGGTAACACTGGTTAGTGTGAGCTCTTGTGTAACAGGTGCGCTTTTGACAACGTTGCCATGGAAGCGATCTGAGATATGGTTGCTATGGCAGTGGCTATTATATCGGCTATGGCTATTGTAACGCACACAGACCACTGGTCTACCGTGCTGACGACTGCTACCAGGATGACCTAGATCAATGGTTGAGCGACCTAATCTACTTGGGATGCGGTCCATGTGTGTCCGGCTCCCTTTGTCTACCTGCAGGAGACTAAGTCAAGGAAGTTTCGTCAAGTTTCGACTTTTATTACTACAAACGAGCGATTGACCCTGAATATACTTAGAGACTTGAAGGGTGTATCTGCGGGTCCTCGACCGTATGGCAGCCTTCCACCTCTGAGTCGAGCCTTCCTTTCATATCGCCGTCGCGAGGGGAGTATGTCCTCCTAGTCTTCTTCACCGCAGCTCTTCTCCCTACCCAATCTCTGCCGCGAGTCATTAAGTTCAATACTCCAATCATCTTCATCTTTCCAGTTTGCTGCTTTTGTAAGCAGTCCAAGTAGTCTGGTTGCTGAAGATGCTAGTAACTAAGGAGGGATTGCGGTTTCTCAGGATACCGGTTGCTAAGGATATCGGCAGCGCTCTAAAACAAAGCGGGCCAAGTACATGATGCTGGTCAGCAAGTCGTAAGCGGAGAATACTATTCTTTGATTGTCTGGGCAGTCTCCAACTGTGGTGAATGTTTTTCTATTGTATTTCGCAGAAATTTCGGTACCACTTGGGCGAAGCGGTTGTCGGATGCAGTCTGCGACAGTTCGTGGACGTGTAAGCATCAGAATCTGCTGGCAACAAAAGCGATGAAGGCGGAGGAATTCGCGCGACAAATGAACATCCTCTTCGTCAAACTCCATCTTCTCGATCCGTCCATAGTCATGCCTACATTCGACCGCCTCTCTAAAGGTAACACCATTCACGATTAATCTTAGCCAACGAGTCGGGAGCGCTCATGAGTAGTAACCTTGAAGGGGCGCTATATAAATCTTCGTAATGAATGAATGAATGGATGAATGAGTATCACTTGGTCTTGTCGGTCGATTAAATCAGAACAAATTTAAAGAATGCAGCTGAGTTTAGTGTAAACAAATGTAAAATCGAGTCTAGTCCTGTCCATAGTCTCTGAACAGCCCAGCTGTTATAACGCATCAGGTTTCAGTTCATTAACCGTGAATTATTTATATCTACTCTATCTTTAAAAATTAATTCAATTTATATAATTTTGAGTTATGTTTATAGGCAACGTATAGTTAGCTATTTCTTAAACAACAATGAAATTTAGTTGACCAACATAATTTCGAGTTCGTTTGCACTGACGCAGTCTTTCCGAACTTGACCTTGGACCTGGCCACGAACAACTACCTGGGAGAACCTCTCGAGTGGACCTTGATCCGCGAGGAGGTCAGGGCCGCAGTCAACGCTCCTTCGCAGGCCAGCAACCTCTCCAAGGTCAGCCTAGATGACGTTGAGGTCTACTACGGGATCCGCGTCTGTGAGTTTGTGATGCTCGAGGGTCGGAGACTCGGACTCTGGACTGGAACGTACGCCGACAACAAACGCATCTCACACTTTCGAGACCGTTGTAATGTAATGTAATCCATGCAATGCAATGCAGTGTATTGTAAGTCAGTTTAATATAAAAGTATAAATTCAGATTAATGATGAATTCATATGTCAAAGATTGACGTGTCATACGTAAAACTGAATCAGAGGCAATGTGATTGAATGTGATTAAAGAGGCAATGTGATGGACTGTGTTTACTGTAACGTTACCAATGTGATGTCATAAAAGTTAATCACCTTGTGCTGTCGATTCGCTGAATCCTAGCGACCGTCATAGTCAGCCTTCTCCATGTGTTCCGATCTCTCGTCGCCTCTCTCAGCTCCGGAATGTTCATCATCATCGTCTCGTGTATCTCCTCCATCCATCTCTTTCTTGGTCGTCCTCTTCCTCGTCTTCCCTCCCCACACGCCAGCATCATCTCCTTTTCCATGCCGTCCGCCCGCATCACATGGCCAAAATACATCACTTTTGTCTCGCCGCTCTTTGTCTCAATGTCATCTCTCCTCTTAAGTGTCCTATCTCTTCCAGTATATGTTCATTTGTTTTCTTCTCGGTCCAGGGGACCCTCAGCATTTTCCTCCAAATCCACATTTCGCATGCTTCGATTTTCTTCTCTAGTGCTTTGGTTTTTGTCCAAGTCTCGCACCCGTACAGCACCACTGGTATTATCATTGCTTTAACAATTCTTGTTTTCGTTTCCAGACTCACCGCTTTATCCTTAAGTTAATAGGCCTACAATAAAACTAGTGTAATGGAATGTAATAAAAATCCAAATGTAATGTGCAACGGTTACTTATAATAGACCATCTTATCTTCTTCAGTCACACGTTGACTGCGATACCGTAAATTGATGTGCTTTGATGTCTGCACATTTAACCTGCTGGTAGTCTTCGTTTGCTAGAACCGCTTGAAACGTTCTTCCAGTCTTTTACTCTTAAGTACTGCACGTCGTGCTTTCAGTGGGTACTCCAGGTACTCGGATAGGCATAGTCGATGTTTTTCGATGTGTGTTTTGTCACGAAATCAGAAGCTGCGTATGAAAGATCGTTACTAGTACGATCAGTCCTTTTGCGACTCTCAACTGTAGGCGTCATTGATGCATGACGGGCTTCATCGCAGGGGGCAACAAAGCGTCAAGACAATGGTAGTATTAGACTTGTAGCTCAATTATTGCCCACTCAAACTGCTTAGGTTGCCAACATCTCAGAGCTTTGCCAATTCAGATTGCCAGTTTTCCACTAAAGCTACCGTTTCCTCGCGCAGGTTGCCAGACCAAATGAGCAGCCTACCCTCGGAACGTGGACGTTGATCGTTAGCATGAGTATCCATATTGAAATATAGCTTAATATAAAGCCTTGCGGCTTCTGAGGCGACAAAGGAGGACGACGGTTGGCGGATGTAGATCTCGCACGAATCACTGTACTGCGGACGACGCTTTTGTCATGAAATTATGCAGGACTTTTTTGTCTCGTTTGTTCTGTTACATTTGTTTCGAATTTGTTCTAAACAAAGAAAAAGACCTTCAGTGTTAATTTTGTCTTCCTAAAAACGAAAGATTTGATTCAAAAATTATTTGTTACTTCTTCAAAGAGCAGCCACTGATGTGCAAGGTTAGAAGACTCTTGGAAATGAACTGTATATCGTTAAAGCACATTCAGAGTCGCATACTGTCTGACCGCTTATACTAAGAACTACAAAGGTCTCCATGGATGTGCTTTATTACCAGACAACTAATGCCTATAAGCGTTCAGGCCACAATAGGATCTGCTAATAAAGAATATACTTACTTACTTGATTGCTAATAAAGAATATACTTACTTACGTAATTGCTAATAAAAAAATAATATACCTACTTCCTTAATTGCAGACACTACAGTCTACAGTTGAGTGCACGCAATGATTACCTCATAATGGTGCGTCAAGCAGAGTTGATCATGGCTATAAATACTTCAACATACGATACGAAAAACTTAAACTTACACTTTTGGTTGCCTTTTATAAATGCCCCTCACATTACAGTGCTCTACAGTGTACACAACATTCCTTAATGTTTACTTAAACTATGTCATTGTCAATTTACATTACTCTTTCCGCTACATAAATTTTCCTTGTATATTAAACAATACTAAACAGCATTTCAATATAGTGCATAACTGCATACGTACATCACATTACTTTACATTGTTTCATGCTACGTTAATTTATCTTACATTTACATTGCATTGCGAGGCATCACATTACACTTCGTTACATTACGTTACATTGCGTGAAGCGTTACTCACCAGCGAGTTTGCGTCTGTTGATGGCAACGAGTGCATCGAATAGATCCCTGAGAGGGTTACCATTCGGAGGGGGGTTGACCTCCAGGTAACACTCCAACCATACGACCAGCATCCGGTAACCGTGATCACGGTAACTCTTCAGACCTAATTTCATACAGAGGCAGATCAGACCTAATTTATTTAGATTTTATTTCATTTATCGCATTTATTAGGCGCCCAATGTCAATGGATCTGAATCTGATGTGCTTGACAAGTGAGCGCAAATAGCCCAGTAATTGTAATTGTAGTTGAACATTTATATAGCGCCGCTCTAATAGCAAGACTAATCAGAAGCGCCCTCTGCGCTAGCCTATAATCATGATGTTAAAATTAATGTAATTAAGAAGTGCAATATTACATCAGTTAGCAAAACAATGCTCATTAAACTAGAAGAGTCACGATTGTCGTTAAACCAATTCGCACATCGGGCTCGAAGTCGCAATCGTTGGATAACCGACTCAGGTCGCTTCCGCACAGACCACAGTTTATTAATTCATTCATGGCGGAAATTTATATAGCGCCCCTTCAAGGTGACAACTCAGGAGCGCAGTGTGGTACAACAGATCACCGTGCCTCCAATTAATGCAACCAGTAAGATAATACAAATACTGGCCAAGTTGTCTGAGCTCTTCGCATAATGTTGGGTCGAGTCTCCTTCCCTGAGACGGATCAGGAGGCTCAACGCCCCCCCCCCCACAGTTCTACGTTGTATTTTATTGTACTGTACTTACCGCGTTGTATTTTATGGTACTATACTTATCGCATAGAATTGTACTTTGTTGCATTGTCCCGATTTACCTGTGTATTGGTGTTCAATGGCGCGAACCTGTTCGTCGGTGAATTGCCAATGTTTCGCCATTCTCTTCCATTCGCCTGGTTTCAGTTGGTTCATTGCCAGTTTCCAGAGGACTTCTTTCATTGCTGACATCCGGTCGACGGATGATTGTCTTCTCACGGCATTCGCTTCCTTCAGAGCAGAATGGTCGTCCTCAAAAACTGAGGAGTCGTTTTCCAGGTGTTCCTGTACCTGGAAGGAAGTCTCGGAGGCGTGACTTCGGTCTGAACTGGCTCGGATGAGATTTCTGGAAGTGGGTTCATTCGGCTGATGTACTAAACGAACAGCGTCTGTCTTTGCAACTTGGGAGTCGGAGGCGAAGTCTGAACTCATCGCAGGGTCAGTTCTGCCAACGGCTGAGGTCATCCCTGCAGGGTCTGTTTCGCCAACGGTCGAGTTTATATTGGGGTCTGTGTCGCCAACTGTTGAGCTAGTCGCTAAAAAGACTTCGCTGCCAAGAACCGAAATTTCGTCTTCTCTGTTACAGGGTTCCTCAGGTTGAACGGGGAACCTCGCGTCTACCGTACCGTGACGTGGCCCTGCTCGAAGCTCGACGATTTCGTCAAGGCTGAACCCCGTGTTCGAGTAGCACCCAACAGAACTTCCAGAGTCCCTTCGTTTAGAATGGGCAATCGGAGTGAGACTGTGAGTGGGGCTGCTGCTGCCTGAAACATCAATAGCGCCTGCAGACTTTGGAATAACTTCTGTAGCGCCAGTTCTGTTAGAGTGTGCTGATCTTTCAATTATTCTGTCTTCCAGAACACTTTCAGAGTCGCCAAGGTCACCATGGCTGCCATGGTAACCAGTTCGGTATCCGCTGACCTCGTCAACTTCATCGATACCATCAGCTGACGTTCCACGTTCCAGAGCCGCAGATCGAATTCCTTGTTCCTGATCCCCAGTTCCAGAGTCTAGTAACTGAGTTTCTAGATTGTTCTTTGGCTGTTTGTTTCTAGTTCCAGCCGATGATCCTTGTCTCGAGTCATCGAGATTCTCATCTTCATAACGATCTTCTCCTCGAGCCCTGTTTTGTGCTCTTGTGGCATCTTCTTGGTATCGCGTGGCACCGTAAGTCATCGCCTGGCGTCCAATGTCATTGTCTCCTGCAATGAACGCATGATCAGCCGCGGGACTCAGCACACTTGGATTGAGTCTACCAGTGACTCTTCCTGGGTCATATTCTGAAGCCTACAATGACAATGAGCAGCTTCATCACTGCACTCTGACTTGTGAGTTCTGTGTGTTTGTGTGTGTTTGTGTGTGTGTGTGTGTGTGTGTGTGTGTGTGTGTGTGTGTGTGTGTGTGTGTGTGTGTGTGTGTGTGTGTGTGTGTGTGTGTGTGTGTGTGTGTGTGTGTGTGTGTGTGTGTGTGTGTGTGTGTGTGTGTGTGTGTGTGTGTGTGTGTGTGTGTGTGTGTGTGTGTGTGTGTGTGTGTGTGTGTGTGTGTGTGTGTGTGTGTGTGTGTGTGTGTGTGTGTCTGATAATATCACCACACAAAATTAGGTTTCAGAGTTGTGTTAATGAGTTAGACCAGCTAGAGTTAGATTAGATAAGACTATATTAGATTAAATTAGATTAGATTTAGATTAGACTAGATTAATTAGAATAGAATTAATTACATTAAATTAGAACGCAGTTACCGTTATGGTGTCGTTGGGAAACAGTTTCTGTAGTCGCTCCTTCTTGATAATCATGTCAGCAATGGACACGTGATTCGCCCGAGATGCTAACCCAAGCGGCGTTTTGCCTGACTATGAACACGACGCACATACATACATACACATAATAAAATACAATGAAATGCGACGTGGCGTAATACCAAACACTTCAAGGAAATTCAAGTGCAATACAGTGACAAGAATGTAATATAATATCAAGAAATGCAGGGCAAAACCATATGAAACGGTGCAAATGAATTCTAATGTAACGAAGCATAAGAAACAAGTCATATAATAATAATAATAATAATAATAATAATAATAATAATAATAATAATAATAATAATAATAATAATAATAATAAAGCTTCACGAGCACCTCATTCTGGAGACTGGATGCTAGCTCCCCCTGTTACTGCTTTGGGCCTGCGCCTCTCAGACGAGGAAGTACGAATCGCAGTCGGAGTGAGGCTAGGGACAACACTCTATGAACCACATCTGTGCCACCACTGTCGACAAAAAGTCGACGCAAGAGGACTTCATGGGCTGGTTTGCAGAGGAGGCGGCGGAAAACATCAACGACACAGTATGTTAAACGACATCATCTGGAGAGCACTTGGCAGAGCAAAAATCCCCTCACAGAAAGAACCTCTCGGCCTGTCAAGACAAGATGGAAAGCGACCAGACGTTGTCACGCTGATCCCTTGGTCACGTGGACGATGCCTGGCATGGGATGTGACAGTGCCCGACACCTACGCCACGTCTCATCTTGGCCATACATCTACTGGAGCTGGGGAAGCCGCCGAACGCGCAGTTGTCTCCAAGAGGGTCAAATATTCCACCATCACTACCACCCACGATTTTGTAGCGGTCGCCTTAGAAACTGGCGGCGCTTGGAGCAAAGAGGGACTACAGTTCGTTTCTGAGTTGGGAAGACGGACAAGTGACGCAACCCATGATCCAATGGAGTCATCATACCTATTCCAGCGGATCTCAGTGGCTCTTCAACGGGGGAACGCCATCTGCCTCTCCGGGACACTGCCACCGATCTCTGAACTCTGCTGAAATGTCACTACATAATAATAATAATAATAATAATAATAATAATAATAATAATAATAATAATAATAATAATAATAATAATAATAATAATAATAATAATAACAATAACAATAACAATAACAATAACAATAACAATAACAATAACAATAACAATAATAATAATAATAATAACAATAATAATAATAATAACAATAACAGTAACAATAACAATAACAATAACAATAACAATAACAATAATAATAATAATAATAATAATAATAATAATAATAATAATAATAATAACGACAATTTATATGGCGCCGTAACGCGGCCATACCGCTACAAGGGCGCCTCACAATACAATTATACTGGAAAATTCCGGACAATACAGTATACAGGCTTATTACAATAGTTAGTAGGGGCATAACTAGGCCAGACGACGAAGAGGAACCAGCTTGAATCTAACATCGAAATCTTATAAATAACTAAACATTAGAAAAGTTCTAAATGCAGTAAGAATGTAATTCTGGAAATATCTCGATTTTTCTGTCCTACGAGTTCTTTAAGGAAAATCAGGTTAATCGCATTTGCTCAATCACTCTCTTCTCCCTTTTCGCTGCCTCTCTCTCTGTCTGTCTTCTGTCTGTCTGTCTGTCTGTCTGTCTCTCTCTCTCTCTGCTTCTCTCTCTGTCTTCTGTCTGTCTGTTACTCTGCCTCTCTCTTGCTCATTCTCTTTCTCGTCTTTCTGTCTGTAGTTGGCTCTCTCGTATACCTGTTTCCCTGTCTATATAATAGACTAGCGGATCGATGGCCATGCACCTACTCCGTCCTTTCGTGTTGGGTCCGCTCGCGATGCGAGCAACAGTTGAACGATGGGGCTGTGTCCCATCTCAGCGCCGATGTGCAAAGGAGTCTGACCCAACTACAACAGACAAACCACAGAAATATCAACATAATCGACGGCGCTACACAACCCATCGCATTATCAAATCAAGACAGTGCAATGTAGCATAAGATACGATAAGGTATACAGTAAGGTACGATGAGGCAATATTAGGTAAGCTAGTAAGTCGATGCAAGGCAATGTAAAGGAAGGCAATAATATTATAATGTAAAGTCAGACAACGTATGATAGGATAGAATTAGGCAATGTAAAGGTAAATAAGTTGGGGCAATGTAATGAAATATAATGCTATAATAATACACGACAAGGTAAAACTAGGCAGGATAAGGCAAGATAAGAAACGGTAAGGTAAGATAGGATTAGACCAGGTAAGGTAAGAAAGTAAGGTAATAAAGGTATGGTATGATAACTTGATAAGCTATGGAAGCTTAGTTAAGGTAAACAGTTACAGTAAAGTAAGGTAAGACTTTAAATACTCTTCACGGCGACTTTTTACTTCCACGTGACGCGTCAGGATTCGAACAGCGAACCGAGAGACGAGCAAAGGCAGCCATCAGCCACTGAGCCACTTAGCCGTGTGAAGCCTTTTCCTGTTGACTGATGCGAGTTACCTTATTAGCGAGGTTGACGTCACATCCTTTGGTAATTAGCAGACGAACAATGTTGATGTTGTTGTTGGTCGATGCTAGATGCACAGCCGTGTTGCCATCCTACGACAAAAGTAAGTAAGTACGTAAGTTAGTACGTGAGTAAGTAAACGACAGTGATTAAGTGTTCATTCATGCATTCATTTATGTATACTTATATTCATGCATTAATTTAAGCTTATTAGTTCATTCCTTTAGTTATTCAAGCATTAACGCATCTACACATTTATTCATTCAATTTGTAAAGGGCGTTTTAAACGTATCTTCTCCAGATTAAACAGATCTTTTGCAAGTTGTCTTACTGATGTTTCTATGTCATTGTGAAATCTAGAACAACGGTTTATAATGACGTTATATAATTCATTGAGCTGCCTCACTTCGTTCTGATGATTACGGTCGCAAAGCGAATTCGTCAGCAACTGAGATGTTGTCTCAAGATGGCCGCCTGCAGACGCCAGTGTTAGGGCCGACATTCTCCTCTGTTGAACAGAACACACAAGCACTGATCTCATCATCATCATCGTCGTCAACAACATCATTATTCCATCATTTCATTATTATCATCATCGTCGTCGTCATCATCATCATCATCATCATCATCATCATCATCATCGTCGTCGTCGTCGTCGTCGTCATCATCATCATCATCATCATCATCATCATCATCAACAGCAACAGCAACAGCAACAGCAACAGCAACAGCAACAGCAACAGCAACAACAGCAACAACTTAAGCGCAATCTAGTATGCACATGGAAAACACTGACATTCGAATGACAGTATGAAGGAGCAGACAAGCAACGTCTAACAAGACGATGGCGCTAAAGAAGTTACACCGCTGTTAAATCAATTTCCATAATGTAGTAGACTACGCTGAGACAAAGAGTCATTGGTCGAAATTCGCCTGTTATGAAAGAGAGCAGCTGAGGCTGTGCAGCAGAATAAAGGGTTCTTTGAATATTAATTAGAGAGATTTGTCGAACTTAGTTAAGAAAAATACGTCTGCGCAACTAAGCAATACTAGTGGCCAGATATTAACGGCATCTTATGGTTAGAACGTTAGTTCAACATAATATCATCTGCTGTAATGAAGTCTATCTAATCTAGTATTATAGTATAATCTTATCTACTGACTTTTATAGCGCCGTTATCATAATGTATAAGAAATGAATCGTTTGGCGATTTAAGCAAGGTTGTAGTCAAGCAAGGTCATAGCCAAAAGCATGATCTGCTGAGAGGCCCCTGCGAAACCCGATAGGTCAGTTGCGTTGACGTCACCGCGTCTTATCCGTTTCCCTTGAATCCGAATGTTGATCGCAATTAAAGTATGCCAAGCAGAGGAAAGCAAGCTTAAAAGGTGTCTATAATAGGTTTAAGTATAATTATGTATAATAGGAGTCTTCTGAGTATTGTGTAGTAATATCAGTTGTTACTTTTAACTGCATCTTGTGGCTGCTAACACCGTTGTAATCGCAATTTTAATTATATAGGCCTACAATTCATGTACATCGTCAGTAGCAAGTTACTTCAAAGATGCGTTACAATATCGACGACTACTTTTACATCATGGTTCATCTTAAAGCAGCCGCAGATTTAACGCGCATTTAACGAGTATAAGCTTATAGCTTAAAATTGAAGCGTTTTAACGGTGTCTAACGCAGCTGTGTTTTCGTACAGTGATATTATTCTGCTTAGCGATAACTTGTGGCTGCCAGAGACGCTAACGTTGAACATCACTTCAGGGTAGCCTATTCGCTAGTCCAACGCATCACAAAACTTTCAAAGCGGCCAGAAAGATAACAACAACTATTTCGAGTTGAGCTGAGTTTATTCACATCAGTGACGATGATGATGATGATGATGATGATGACGATGACGAGACGACGACGACGACGACGACGACGACAACGACGACGATGATGATGATGATGATGATGATGATGATGATGATGATGATGATGATGACGATGACGACGATGATCATGATCATGATGATCATGATGATGTATATGTCAGGTATTTATTTCGCAAATCTGCAAAAGATACCCGTACATGAGTTTGTGCGTTGATGTCCGCATTGGCCGACATGAGAAGATGGACGACAGCGCCGTGACCAGCTGCTGAAGCCAGGTGCAACGCCGTGAATCCATCCTTTAACATAGACAATCACACAGTTGTATGCAGACATGTATCAATAAAGAATATACTTACTTTATCAAGACATTGAAACAAGGCAGGGATTTTAGAGGTACTTAACAGGTGCTGTATATACTAAGTATCCCGATGCATTCACACTTCATATAGTAGATGGACTGTTCTCTATAGCCGGGGTTGGGTCGGGATTCTGAGAGGTATCTTAACAGGTGCTGTAGTAAATCTCTTAAATGAATGAATGAATGAATAAATATAGCGCCTTTTGGTAGGAACTGTCGAAATCCGTTCATAAACACAAGCAGTTTCATTCTTCGTTTATTGAACCCGAAAAATATCGAAAAATTAAAATTCAGTTTGCCATGAAATACTAGCACGTTGTTGGGAACAAAATAGGGTAGACTCAAAAGGGACCAGAGGCTTCCTTATGGTATGTGCAAAATACAAAAATACAAATACATGAGCATATCGTATGCCTAGGTGCATCAAAAAGATTACGAATCAAGGTAGAGACTAGACAGAAAGAGAGAGAGAGAGAGAGAGAGAGAGAGAGAGAGAGAGAGAAAGAGAGAGAGAGAAAGAGAGAAAGAGAGAGAGAGACAGAAAGAGAGAGCCTAGAGAGAGAAAGAGAGAGAGAGAGAGAGAGAGAGAGAGAGAGAGAGAGACAGACAGACAGAGAGACAGACAGAGACAGAGATAGACGGAGACAGAGACAGAGACAGAGAGAAGAGAGAAGAGAGAGAGAGAGAGAGAGAGAGAGAGAAGAGAGAGAGAGAGAGAGAGAAAGAGAGAGAGAGAGAGAGAGAGAGAGAGAGAGAGAGAGAGAGAGAGAGAGAGAGAGAGAGAGAGAGAGAGACAGAGAGAGAGAGAGACAGAGAGACAGAGAGACAGAGAGAGAGAGAGAGCAGAAGAAAGAGAGAAGAGAGAGAGAGAAAAGAGAGAAAGAGAGAGAGAGAGAGAGAGAGAGAGAGAGAGAGAAGGGAGAAAGAGAGAGAGAGAGAAAGAGAGAGAGAGGGAGAGAGGAGAGGGAGAGAGAGAGAGAGAGAGAGAGACTGAGACTGAGACTGAGACTGAGACTGAGACTGAGACTGAGACTGAGACTGGAGAGACAGATCAACCAGGTAAGACAGAAGGTAGAGAAATATAGACTCATAGAGACACACAGACAGAGACACAGACAGAGGCACAGACAGAGGCTCAGACAGAGGCACAGACAGAGGCACAGACAGAGGCACAGACAGAGGCACAGACAGAGGCACAGACTAAGACACATACTGTTTGAGAAAAATAAGGACATATAAAGATGAGATACGTGAAACTACAGAGAGCGACAACACAGACAGACAAACAGACAGACATTAAATTTAGGCCTATATCGATTACTTTCTAAGGTAGACCTCCGTATTCTAAACATTTCATGGTTCAACAACCACTAGTCTTGTCAACCTCACATGTTGCACTGGGCAGCAAATCATAGACGCAAAAGTGACAGCTTTAGCAATCACTTTTCATCCCACCTTCTAAATAGGCTATGCATATGAACACTGTATCTAAATCTGTCATATTTCTACTTTCCTCGTTGTTTAATCTAATCTAATCTAATCTGAACATTTGTAAAGCGTAGCTTTAATTGTTTAATAAACAAACCTTATTTAATCCAGTCTTACTTCGAAAGCGTCATTGTATCAGTTGGTGATCAAAAGATCCTATGGCTATAATAGCAAAGAAGCAATGATCTCTCTCCCTGTCGCTTCGCTCTGACTAATCTAGCCTACGAGAAATCTATAGTCTAGACCTGGCGGGTCCAAGTTAGTCTAGCACTATACCTAATCTGATACAATCCAATCCAATCTCTGTCTCTGTCTCTTCCATTCTGTCTCTCCCATTCTGTTTCTCCCATTCTGTCTGTCCGTCTGCCTGCCTGCCTACCTGTCTGTATGTCTGCTCAGAAGACCCTATGATCGTAGAGGCCTCCGTACTGCAGAGCAGTGATAAATTGTGTCTTTATTAAACACCTTACGCCATAATTTAGGAGAATCGGCTTAGTCGCAGAGATTGGTTAAAATACTAGGATGAATGCGTCGTATAAATGTCGTCTTGATACTGATACATGAATCCTAAATCCGGAGCAGGTGCAGCCGACTGGAACGAGGATCCAGAGGATGCTTACGTTGTCTGGATGATTGATGTCTAGTCCGGGAATTCTTAGGAGACTGCATGTGACGTCATAGTGACCACCAGCGGCCGCCAGGTGGAGCGCCGTCCGTCCGGTCTACAATTATAGACAGAAAGACCAGTCATTTAATCAGTTATCATCATCAGCAGCAACAACATATTCGTTGTCGTCATCATCATTGTCGCCGTCGGTGCCGTGGCTATCATCATCATCATCAGCAGTGTCGTAGTTCTGTCTTGACGATTACACGCAAAGGCATCGACTGCAATCACCATAACTAGGTTAAAGTAAACTATTAAAGTAATGTTGGTAAAACCGTAGTTTACGTTGCAAAATTATTTTATGTGATCAATTTCAAATGGAAGCTGGGTTGATGAAACTAAGTCTATGCTTCAATAGAAGCTGGATCGATTAAGTTTGTTTTTGGCTTAAATAGAAGTGGGATTGACAAATATTTCCTGCCTAAGAGAATCGTTGAAAAAATTCGTCATTAAATAGAAGTTGGATTGATGATAATATTGCTTGCTTAAACAGAAGTTCCATTGATTAAAATAATTTTTGGGCTGAAAATGGTAGCTGGATTGATTACGGTTATCATGGACATTGGTAGATTGCCTACTTACCAGCGTAAAGTGCGTCATTGAAGACATTAGAATAATTTGGCAACGTAAACTGCGGTTTAACCGTAACGCAAGGACCGTTATACACAGGACTGAAAAGTCCTTATACATGTAGCGTCGTAGACCTATTTTTGGGCGATAATCGGGGTTCCGGAAAATTTCACATCTTGTTTTCATACCAAACGCATGCAATTAGTTATATTTGTAAAGGCAAATTGACGAATAATTATGTTTGCAATATATACAATAATTGCCGCTGGAGATTTAAAACATCATATTTAACATTAGAAACAAAATTTTAAGTGGGGCGACATCTATGTTTAAGAGTGAAAAGTATGTACACATTATTTTCGCGAGTAACCATTCCTGTAATATAGATTCCTTGACCGTAACGTTAACCGCTAATATTGTTATCGTTCATGTTGATTTTTTTAATATTGTTTTGATGTTCAAGCGAATGCTAATCTGATCTAAGCTAATCTAATCTAAAATAAAGAAAGAGGAAAATTTAGGATATCGTCTTAAATAGGTGGAATTAAAGTTGGCTGATAATTCAACTTCCGGTAGTTTATTTACCGGTAGTCACTAATGATATTTCGACACTATTTTCCTTTTCATCGATCACAATGTTTACTTGCCACTGTGCAAATCGGAAGTGACCGCAATGTCCACTTTCTCGTATACACCGCCCAGAAATTGATGTACGACATTGGCCATTGGTATGCATGAAGGAAACGGGAACAGTTTGTATAACGAGGGCGTCTAAGCGGCTGGCGGGTTTGCGCTGAATGTGAAGTCAATTTCTGGAAGAATTGTGTCTCTGGTCGAGACTAAAGCATTGTGGCGGAATCGGGCGCAGAGAAATTGCTTGTTCCGGCTTATCTTGACAGTAGAAAATGAGCAACGGTTGCCAGAGTCAAGTGAGTTCAAGGGGCAATCGACTGCACAATACACTGTCTATGAATCAGTGTCTCGTGGCAATACACAATTATGTGACCAGCGACCTGCACAAACTCTAGTAGCTACGCTGATCTGTCTGTTTGCTTCGCTAGCACATCAACTACGTGTGAACTCCGACACTGCTCGTTCTCTGGCAGTGCCAGTCCCAAGACTGGATGAAGGAGGAGGGTGACGTTTGTGATCTTAGTTATCGCACAGTGTCCTTAAAACTGAAACTACTAGGTCTACTACGTGTGACATACAACAATCAGTGTAGCCTTCTATTGACAATTATATCCCTGCATGTTTAAAATAATATCTGGTGCTAGAAATTTTCTGATAGATCAGTCTAAAAGGTGAGAACAGATTTTACTTGTCTGCCACTTATTGCATATCAGCAGGCGCTACATAAATATTATGAACGACAAATAGCAGAAGATGCTTACAAACTTAATCTGTGAGATCTCAAAGTACAATCGGTTTTCGCCTGTTTATTGTCTAACATCGCTGACTTGGCGCAACGCTTGTGATAAGCTGGAACTCTGCGTTTAACTTTCTTTCAAGTGGCGCTTTAGAAATTTGAGCTTTACAATTACGATAACAAAAAATGTGTGCAATTGCCATATTAGTGTCTGGTTATAGGCCACAGTGATAAACTAAGAAAAATTATGTGGCGTTCTGCCTGAGTAAGTAATAAGCACTTTTTCCAGGAATTACTCTTACGAGTTTATCGGTAAGTTTCCTGGCATCTGATTCAACAGTGATTCAACTGCTGCACTGAGTATTAACTTTGAGTGGTAAAGGCCCGCAGTGGGCGTGCTTCACTGTCAAACAGTCTAAGCCTGCGTAAGCAGTCTGAACACAGAAGTGATTGGTATGACCAGACACTGATTGTGTGGCGTACTTACGAGATCAGTGGGTAATGGATCAGATCCAATGGTCAAAAGATAGTCAACCATTTCTTCGAATCCTTTCTCGGCTGCCAAGTGCAGAGATGTCTTCCCTCGCTGTGCAAACAATGACAGAATGTGGCGTATATTCTATAGCAGAGTAGTGTACTGTAGCTAGTGTACAGTAGTGTGATATTGGGGCACGGTAGTGTATAGCTGTGTGGCTTAAAGTTGTGTAATGTAGTTTAGTATAGATTGGTGTGTTTGAATACAACGTAATGTAGAGTATGGTAATGTAGCATGAGGATGACAATTTGCATGGTTCAGGAGAAAGCGATTTCAAGGTTTCCGCACAGACTCAATCACACAACTTGAAGTTGCTATATGATGGCACACCCAGAGATGCTTCCTGCGTATACATATATTGCTAAAATGGCGCTAAACAACTCTATATATAAATACACACAAATATTTCTATATGTATTCGTTTACCGTAAATGAGTCATTTTCCGGTAACATGGTAAATTCACAAATTCAACAAGCAACAAAAAATTTTTTTTTAAATACATTTTTTTTTTCTTTGGAACAAATCTTGAATGTTTCTATTTCACAAATATATATTTGGTTTTGCACTAATATGTAAATGTAAAAAGTTTTTGGTCGAAAAGAAATAGCCCTACTAAAATATTTGTCCACTCCGTTACTGTGTACATATGGGATCTGTTTATACATTGTACAGCTTCTGTTGTGTATTTTGACATTCCAATATGTTTCTAGTATTAATATTTATAAAATAGAAAAAAATGAAATTAGAAAACTTAGAATGTTTGATTCCATCACAGTTTCATTTATTTAGAAAAAGGTCCACTCCGTTATGGAAATAAAAGCATTTAATGTTAAGTTGAATAAATATTTTTGCCCAAACAACTGAAAAGAAATCACTTGAGCCAATCATTCCCAGTTATCGAATAGACAGAAAACACTAAAATATTTATGGTATTGTCTTAAAAATCTGCTCACAGCATCAAAATACCACACCATTTAGCCTACAATAATTCCACTCCGTTACTATCTTTCGAGTGTCGAACACAATTTTTCTACTCCGTTACATAGCTGTTTCATGCGTTACCAAATAAATGTTAACGGAGTGGACAGGTAACGGAGTAGACAATTTGGGTTGCAGCACGGTAAATACCATATTATCGCTCACGCGTCCACATCGATCGTTGGTAAAATCATTATTTTGCTTATAAGCGTTATATTACAAATATTATTGGAATTAGATTCATTTATAATCATGGCAAAAATGCAGTAACGGAGTGGCTGTATAATAAAAAAACACATCTGGTACGAAATAAATGAAAATTCGTATGAAATTTGTCGGACCATTTATATCGTTGGTGAAGATATAAATAGCTTACATAGATTACATAGCAGAGATGAGTCTAGTTGCCCGACCACAAAATTGAATGGTTCTGAGATAGAAGATTAATTTTTTACATGGTAACGGAGTATACATAATTCCTGGGGACAAGTTTTAAAAATTTTCCTTTAATTATGCTGAAGATCCGGTTCACCAAGTTGTATTTTAAAACATACACAAATATATAATACATAAGAAACACGTGAATTTTTGGCTCAATACAAATCATTTCGAAATTGTAGACTAAAGCAATAAGTACTAGAGCCTAGGGACAGTAACGGAGTGGAACATTTTAAATTGAAAATAAATTTTAATAAATTAGGTTATTGCTTTAAATTACTTTCAAATATCTGAAATTGTTGACTGATCAAATACATTTTAATATCAACACTTAGCATAATCAGATTAGGTATAGTTTTTCGAGAAATGACCGGGGACAGCTGAATTCTGAATTTACCATGTTACCGGAAAATGACTCAATTTATGAGAACAGTTGTGCCATGAACAGTTAAAATACAAATAATAGTCGTTAGTGATCTCTAAGCTGAAAGAGACAGACAGACATAGACTGAGAGACAGAAAAAGACATATAGAGAGAAAGACTGAAATCGGGTGAAGGGATAGTTTGCGTATACCAGTTCCTGTTTGTTGATGTCGATTTTACCAATGAATTCGTTCGCTTGAAGGAATTCCAAGACGTTGAGATGGTCATTGGCAGCAGCGCAGTGGATGGCATTCATCCCTTGCTGAAAAATCAGTTCACATAGATTGAGATCTATCACATTACAAGAGCTGTCACTTATAAGATCTTCACATGACGCTATCAGTTCACATTAGTTCACATCAAACGTTGATTAGACGATCTTATCTGCTCTTATCTCTGGATTATACGATCTTATCTGATCTAATCTCTGGATTAGACGATCTTATCTGATCTAATCACTGGATTAGACGATCTTATCTGATCTAATCTCTGGATTAGACGATCTTATCTGATCTTATCTCTGGATTAGACGATCTTATCTGATCTTATCTCTGGATTAGACGATCTTATCTGATCTAATCACTGGATTTGACGATCTTATCTGATCTAATCACTGGATTAGACGATCTTGTCTGATCTAATCTCTGGATTAAATCTTATCATGATCTAATCTCGAAACATCTGCAGCGCCGTTATTCTAACGAACAAAGGCATAAGTCAATGGCTGCCTTAAACCAGAAGCATGTTCCGAAAGCGGAATCCTTTGAGCGGAACCTGTCTAGATCTATGTGTCCCCAGAGATCGAAAGACTGCGGGGCCGACAAAGGATAAGCAGTCCGAAACGGAACAAGACTTTAACCAGACGGATCTGTCACATGAGACCCCTTCACAAAATGACAACAGCCGACTTCTTGTCCAGGAATCTTAACACGATGTCATCTATCAATCTGGCTGGGTCTCTGTTGGCTCAACGTCCGACTGAAAGCCAGTCACAGGTCACCGATTCAGTTATTTGAGAGCTGTTGGCTTACAGCAGAACTCCTTGTTCTTGATTAACTTTAACCTTGCGAGGAGCGCTTTCAAAGAGATATAATTTTGATGGTGCTATAAAGAAATATTCAATTCTATTACATTCTTGTCATTTCACATTAAAGGGTCTTTCACTTTAATTGATCCGTCAGAGTATGCTTCAACATAACACTTCCATATCAGACTGTCTGTCTGCCTGTGTCTGTCTGTGTGTGTCTGTGTGTCTGTGTCTGTCTGTCTGTGTCTGTCTGTCTGTGTCTGTCTGTTTGTTTGTCTGTCTGTACATTGTTGCATCCTGTGTGTAGTAATGAAATGTGCTTATTATTGAGTTGTATAAGTTGTAGGCTACGCCGTCTGGACTTTTGGCAGGAATTCTCAACCATAATAATAAACGGTCTATGTTTGATTTGTATTCAGAATGGATTTTGATTGTTGGTTCTGCATGGATGTTTTGTTTTCCAGTCTCTCGATTAGTCAGGTAATTATTTGTCTCCCTTTGTGGATGACCAGTTGCTATTGTTTTAGCCAGATTTCGTGTACAGTATGCTAATTCTCTTCGAGAGTTTCGCCGGTTATAACAGACCTGTGAAACGGATCGTCTATTCTTCGCATAATGTGAATTATATTACACCGTATACATAAGCCCTAGGTAAATGTAGCTTTAACTCAACCTTTTATTAATGTTTCATGCCGTAGACCAGTGGTTCCCAAGCTCTTTTGATGGAGGGCAAAGTCTTACTTTTAAAATATCATGGCGGGCCACAGAGGTCTGAGGAGCCGTCCTCAGTTGCTTTCATTGTGGACGAATGCGTGCGCTGGAGCGCCAGCAAATAGTGGTCTCTGGGGAAGCGCCAATACTCAAGAATGAAAACACACGTATTTTTCAACGGAAGTGTAAATACGCTGCATAGAGCTTGACGAAAAGTGAACTAAGATTAAAACAAAATAATAGAAAAAAAGAACTTAACTTAAATCGAAAATCAAGAAAACAAGGTAATTTAATTTTTTTCAAAATTTGTGAGTGACTGTCGCGGGCCACATTCAAAGGATTGGCGGGCCGCTTTTGGCCCGCGGGCCACGGTTTGGGAACCACTGCCGTAGACGACCTGTAGCATAAGGAGCTCGTCTGAACTTTTAGCACTTAAAAGACACCCTGTATAGTTAGGGTCTACATACATGCAGAATGTATACACACATGTATACAGGCATGCATGTATGCGTGTATTTATATATGTATAAATATACATAATTTCATATTAAATAAAAATGTCTATAGCACTTTGAGAAGCCTCCAAAAGGCCCTGAAATTTAGCTATCTGGCAGACTTTGAAAGTTTAAACGGCTACGCAGGAAACCGAGGGAACTCTTCAACTATCGCATCACAGAAGTGGCAATCGTCTTATCGTCTCAGATAATAGAAGTCTTCAGGTAAGATAACATTGTTATTGTATGCGTCTACCTTGTTGAAACAGTTGATGACGATCTTCTTGTTCTTGGCTAATTTTTCTAGCGCCATAACATGACCAAACCAGCATGCCAATAGAAGAGGCGTCATACCATACTAAGACAAATTGTAATATGCATGAATCAGCAATGTAATGTAACTCAATCTAATATAATCTGGAACTTCTATAGCGCCGCTACCGTAATGCACAAGACATCGGCCGATTGTCACTTTTAAGTAACACCGCATTCCAGAATCAAAATATGATGTGTAGATAACTACGATGGTGGTGATGGTGTTTGGTGGTGGTGGTGTTGCTGGTGGTGGTTGTAGGTAGGTGGTGGTGTAGGTGTAGGTGGTGGTAGTGTGGTGTGGTTATGGTGTTGGTGGTGGTGGTGGTGTAGGTGGTGATGTAGGTGTAGGTGGTGGTGGTGATAGTGGTGGTGGTGGTGGTGGTGGTGGTGGAGGTGGTGGTGGTGTAGGTGGTGATGTAGGTGTGTAGGTGGTGGTGGTAGTGGTGGTGGTGGTGGTGGTGGTGAGGTGGTGGAGGTGGTTGTAGGTAGGTGGTGGTGTAGGTGTAGGTGGTGGTGGTAGTGGTTATGGTGTTGGTGGTGGTGGTGTAGGTGGTGATGTAGGTGTAGGTGGTGGTGGTAGTGGTGGTGGTGGTGGTAGTGGTGGTGGTGGTGGTGGTGGAGGTGGTTGTAGGTGGTGGTGGTGGTAGTGGTGGTGGTGGTGGTGGTGGTGGTGGTGGTGGTGGTGGTGGTGGTGGTGGTGGTGGTGGTGAGTGGTGGTGGTGGTGGTGGTGGTGGTGGTGTAGGTGGTGATGTAGGTGATGTAGGTGTAGGTGGTGGTGGTGGTAGTGGTAGTGGTTGTGGTGGTGGTGCTGTGTAGGTGGTGGTGACATCAACTACGATGATACTGATCATGAAGTTCTTGATGTTAATATTGATGATGCCGACGTGGACAATTTTAACCTAGTGATGAATATGCCTCTAACTCTGAGATGTTCCGAAGGCGCTATATAAATGTGAAGATGCATTAATACACGCATTTACTAATACCTTATCAGTAGCATTGACGTTGGCAGCAGCACGTAGTAGGACGTCAATGGCATCACTATTTCCATTGGCAGCAGCCCAGTGAAGAGCAGTGCGATCCAACTACACAGTATACTATAGTCATCATCATCATCATCAACATTATCATAATCATCACTTTTACTATTGTCATCATCATCACTTTTGCCATCATCACTATTATCATCGTCATCATCACCGTCATCATAACCACCACCACTATCATCATCATCATCATCATCATCATCATCATCATCATCATCATCATCATCATCATCATCATCATCATCATCATTATCATCATCAATATCAATATCAATATCATCATCATCATCATCATCGTCGTCGTCGTCGTCATCATCATCATCATCATCATAGTCATCATAGTCATCATCACCATCAATATCATCATCATCATCATCATCATCATCGTCACTTTTTACTATCATTATCACTTTCATTATCATGATTGTCGTCATCATCATCGTCATCAGCGCATCATCATCATCACCACCATCAGTATTATTATCATCATTATTATCATCATCAGCAGCGTTGTTGTAGTCGTCGTTATAATCATTGTCATAATCATTGTCTTTATCGTCAGCGTCGTCGCCTTGATTATCGTCGTCGTTGTTACAGTAGGCCTCACCAGCAGTAGCTTATTGTTGAGGTTATCATCATCATCATCATCATCATCATCATCATCATCATCATCATCATCATCATCATCATCATCATCATCATCATCATCATCATCATCATCATCATCATCATCATCATCATCATCATCATCATCATCATCATAATCATCATCATCATCATCATCATCATCATAATTTTAGATACGTACATATATGCATACATACAAACACACATACATACATATATACAATACAATGGTTTTATAAATACATACACATGTATATAGAACCCTATATGTATACACATACATACATGCATGCATACATACATACATATATACATAACTATATGATCATAAAAATCGTCTTGCCATCAGTAAATGTAATATGGAAAAGGGGCAGCCCTGCAATAGCGGATTATTTTATCCTTTAGGGCTGTCCTGTTGACGGCATCAGCAGATTAACATTTTTTATTTTTTTAAATGACTGATTGTTAATTAATTGTGCTGTTGTTGATTCAATAAACGGCTGATTGATTGATTGATTGATTCATTCATTCGGGAATTTATATAGCGCCTTTTCAAGGAAACTAGGCCTACTGGCGCGTTGGATAACATCTGGCGAAGAGTGCGAGAGGTACCGAGTTCGAGCCCCGTTAGGGCGGATTTGCTTTGTAGGCTGCTATTAGCGCCGTTGTATTACAAGCTGTCTGTTCTGTTGGTAGTTAACTAGTTAAGATTGTTTCAATTGCATAACATGTAAATGTACAGCGCAGTGCGTTTGTCAGGCGCTAAATTAAAGAAAAGATATTATTATTATTATTATTATTATTACTCAGAGGCGCTCCCGACTCCAACGCGCCCAAAAAGAACAGTTTTTAGTTTAGTAAGGAAAGTTTCAGGCAGACTCCCAGGGTGTAGACGCAGCTCTAGAGGAAGGCCATTCCAAATGATTGATTGATAAATACATGCACGTATAAATACGCATACATACATACATAAATAAATACATACGTACATATTACTCGAATTAATGAGCCTATACACTGGTATAGATTTATCTGTCGAAGTGTCAGCTAATATAGATAAATGCGATCACAATTGGTTCGTTTTCATTGTCTGTTCAATCTGCGTAAAACTTAATTAGTTTTATCTGCGATGATTTATTTCGACTTCGAGTCCCAGAACCTCATCGAACTCTGTCCCTCTGTTTATGAGGTCTCGGTTTAGTTTTTATGCAGCGCAGTTGTAGCCTTTATTGTCGGCAGTATCATTTTTCTTGCACCGAAGATGCTTCATAGATATCAATGCTGTCAACTACAGACTTTCGTGACTTTAATGTCAATACGCTGACCTCAATAACTATGAATTCTGCAGTTAGAAGGCTTTCTTTCATCGTCATTGTCAATGTCATCATCATTTTCCTGCTCTTCCTTCTCCTCCTCTTCCTCCTCCTCCTTCTTCTCCTCTTCCTCAAACCATTCTCCTTCTTTTCTCTTCCTCCTCCTCTTCCTCCTCCCCTCCGCTCCTCCTCCTCTTCCTCCTCCTCCCTCCTCCTCTCTCTCCTCCTCTGCCTCCTCCTCATACTCTGCCTTATCCTCCTCCTCCTCCTCCTGCTTTTTCTTTTCTTCTACAAGGCCGTCTTTTAACCTAATGAATACTGTTGAACGAGATAAGCACAATAGATTGTTACTTTACTCTGCCTTACCTATTTGTAGCTTACCTTACCTTTACCAGGTTGTGGTTTGTAATTGGCAGCAGTCAGCGAAGACTTGTGGTCAGGAGCGAAACTTTTATGGAAACTCACCCTAAATGAGAGGCAGTGTATATTCCTTTCCGTCCATATTACAAATTGCACCATGACCTTAACTTAAATCATCTTACAGTATATATGTTGCCTTACGTTAGCTTACCTTACCAGACCTTACTAGGTTACGTAGATTATGGATGTTTTGCACTTACGTTATTGCGGGCGTTGACGTTGACGTGTTTCGTGAGGAGGTTCTCCAATTCGGTGACGTCATTCTTTCTCGCTGCTTCGAGAAATTGCAGTTGTTTCGGAGTCACTGCAGAGCACAAGCCACACTCGTCCATATAAAGCACAGCATTTAGCTTAGTAGTGTTTAACTCAGATTACCTTGCTATGGTTTACAAAATAGTTATAGGGACCTACTGATTGGCTGTGCCGTAATTCAACATATATCTCGCACCTGATATATTCATATTCGTGACCTTCGTCGACTGCGCCCAGTACTTCACTATATGTCCGCATGCACAATAGCCATTGTTCGCTCCAAATTGAACTACTGTAACTTCCTTTTCTATGGCATCGACTCTTCTCAAATTAAACGCCTACAAACAGTCCAGAAAGTTCTTGCCCGTGCGATCACCAAGACTCCCCAAAACCACCACATAACTTCATTATCAAATCGCTTCATTGGCTGAAAGTCCCTCAGCGCATTCATTACTAAATTGTATCTCTTACCTACAATTCCCTTCAAACCTCTAAAGAAAACGGGCAGAAACGGTAGTGCCCCAGATGAGATCTCAGCACGAGTTCATTCCAGGTCATTCCACAGCAAAGGGCCAACAGAGGCATATTCACGATGCTGTACCGTGGCAGTCAGAGACCGAGGTATACTAAAGGGGCGTGAAGGACGTCCAGAGGTGCCCAAGATAAGATTACGTTTAGCTTAACCCCAAAACGCTCTATAGGACTTACTTTCAAATGGCTGAAGGAGAACAGCCAAAGAACAGTCCTCCGCAAACTTTTCATTTCTTTGCGAGGCATCCAAGTTTTCCGGAAGTTCATTCATCGTAGCTCATTAATATTGATCCACGAAATGTGTCCAATTCGTGCATAAAGCTCAGGTACTGCAGAAGTTAGTCCACGTACTATAATAAGAATTCCAGTCCACGCATATCTGCATGTACATGCATGATCTATAATTTATGCATTCTCCTTTCATGTAAGGTAAAGTACACAGCGAGAGAAAGTACACAGCGATTAGATTTGGTTAAACAGTTGATGATATTTCTACTACTATGTTCTTTGTATGTGTGTATGCATACACGTAGGCCTATATATATCTGTGTATATATATATATGCATACATTTATATATGTATATGTACATATATATATGTATATACATGCATGTATATGTGACTGCATTATTATGTACTTTTAGCCGAGCTATAGAACGGAATGTTCAGTTGTTCAGACAAATATGATTGGATCGCATTATTTTAATGTGGTTTGTTGGCCAACATTATGCACTTCTAAGCATGGCTGGTGGATAAATGTGAACTCTAAATCGGATAGCAATCATATGCACTGGCAACAGCTAAACACAAGAGCTAAATTTAGCAACTACATTTAACACCTATATATACACTACAGTAGCTACATAAAACATATAATGAAGTTTGTACTATGCAACAGTTACATACAATGGTTATTATGCCTACATGTAGCATAGTTTTATAGGTCTAGTCATTAGCCATGTACACGGTAGTTTTTTCAATATCTACATACAACATTTACATATAATAGCTACATACAGTATTTATTAATCATATAAAGTAGCTACATTCAATAGCTATATCTAATTGCAATAGTAACTAACAATAATAGTTACTTACAGAGCTATTTACAATTATAGTTGCATGTAATGAAGTTTCATACAATATTTACCCGTTCGTATGTGTGCCTTACTGTCAGCGATACAATTTTGTTAGCCTGCAGTACTCCAGTGCAATGTGTGTGTAGCGGCCTAAGCCAAAGTCATATATGTCTTTCATCGTAGTAACCTATTGATGTATCGCCGGTCGCTAATCAATGTCTATCGCCCACACCATCAGTAATAAATGGCAGCAACGTCAGAGGACAGTTATTTCCTACCCACTCATGGTCAGGATTGACAATGGCTCCTTGCGTGAGTCCAACATGCCGAAAGCAACTCTGATCTAACTAGCCCTCTACAATTATTAGAATACCGTCCGCGAACTGTTTAGACAGCTGGCCTATACAAAGGCCGTAAGTGCAAATACCGTTAGACCTAGTAGGTATAACGTTAAAATCCACCTGTCGATTGACTGACTGAAGTGTGGGAGCCTTTTGTAAACAGGCCGATATTCAAGATACCGCAGCGCTAACGGCTTTAAAACACCGTGAAACATAAATTTTGAAGGGAAATAGTTCTTTGATAACTTTCACATGTATTAAACATTCGGCTACAAAGTGAACTTTACATTGTTTGAAGCCAGTCATTTTAATTATTTTTAAAAGCCGTTTTTAATCGTCACTATATTATTTTTGTAAGATTTAGAAATTATCCTTTGGGATTTAAAACCTGTTAAATTAATAATTTATTAATAATAGATAATTATTAGTTATGGCCACATCTGTTTTTCTTAACAAACTCTTGAGAAAATTCTTTATTAAACATCTTGAAATAATGGTTATTTTTCATATAAGTAGGCCTATCTCCATCTTGAAAAACGACAGCACAAATAAAAACAGAAACTAAAGAGTTACGGTCAGAATTATTAAAATATCGGTACTACAGTTTATTTTATATGTACAAAATTGAAGATATCAAACAAAGATCCAAAGCGTGAGTGCTATAGGATAAGAGTGCGTATCTATTTTATGACACGCTGGGTATAATATTTAGTAGGTGATACGTAGCGTATGCTGGGCTTCACGGGCGTCACAGCCTGAATAATGATACAACGATTATAGTCATAATATGCATTTGCCTATTGATTCAGACCTACTTTGAGATTATTTATGCATATTTTTCGACACCGTCTGTAAACAGGGCATCCGAATAGGTCTAGGCCTGTGATGTGTGCAGGCCTTTGCCCATTGCATTATGTCGAGGCCATGCGGAAAGGCTCTAGCCGTTTCTAGTGGCTCGTTGAAGATATATGCATGACCTCGTTACTGAACGGTTGATATAGATGTCTCTCTGACTGCTTTGCCTCGATACTATTCCGAGATAGATGTACGTTCATACGTTTGGTACATTTCATATTTTTTATAATCTTCGTTTATTAATTCAAAATGACAAGTACGCAGTAAGATTACATGATATAGTAACAACAGATGATAGCAAGTTAATTTTGACTGTATGACATCCTGCAAGGCGCCCATTAATCACACTGCTCATTTTACAGTCGCCCCTAGGGAGTTGAAAGCAGAGTCAACTTTATATGGTTAGCGGATATCGAACCCGCGTTCTTCTGAGCTTCGTGCCAGCGTGTTACCATTCAACTTTCTCCACACTCATATTGATCCTATTTATTTATTTTTATATTATAGACTCTAATTGCAATTCCTCTTTTATAATTTTCTGTATTTCGAATACCATTCACCTGGGAGTGAATTTTTGTTCTTTTAGTCTGGCACAAAGCATTTGAAATGTCCTTTGAACGCGCTATAATAAATGCTAGGCTAACCGAATATGTAAACATTACTCGCGATGACGCTAAATATTTCAGCATAGATGAGCTGCCCAAGGTACCTGTGGTCACGTGTGACTTTACCTGAGGACTATTTACCACATATTGATGTGTTGTTCCAAGCGAACTTTAATTAACAGCACTTAGACAAGTGAACTCATCGCTTCTGAGAAATAAATAAATTTTATGTGGTAGCCTACATGGTGCCCAGATACATAGCGACTTTTCTCGGAAGAGATTCAATCTTGGATTTATAGCCTGATTGCTCAACCAGTCAGTAACCGTATTGCGAGTCAACCTTTCAAAAATCAGGAGGAAGTGGAAGAGGAGGAGAAGGAGAACGAGGAGGAGGAGTAGGAGGAGGAGGAGGAGTAGGAGGAGGAGGAGGAGGAGGAGGAGGAGGAGGAGGAGGAGGAAGATAAAGCCCTTTCACCCTATGGCCAGTGGTTAAATGCAGAGGTGGCGGATCTCAAAAACTTTTGAAAAAATCTAAAGCCTATACCTATCTGACGAAATTATGAACAATACTCGCTATTCACCATTTGGAAAACACATAAAATATTATATGAAACAAGAATCATAGGCCTATGGTCGATTATCGTGACAAAAGCACATTTGGGAGGAGGGTCTCCGCTTTTAGGTGGCGAATCTCATAGCGTTGGTGGCGGATCTCAGATCCGGTGAGATTCGGCTGAATTTAATCACTGCCTAAACCAAAAGACCAAGGACACTGATGGATCGAAAGAGTTCAGAAGGCTGAGAAGGGAGACCATGTATAAGCCAGGATTTAGCCTACTTAACGTCGCCAAAAACGTTTTCTTGACACTTTTGGTCACCACGATTGACGATTGTAAATTCCCTTTGTTTTTCTTTTATACTTTCTCAGAGTTAGTGGTTTTGATAACTTGTTTATTAATTCCACAGAATTAATAGCTAGTTTAGTTCTCCTCGATTTTATGACTTAGCCTACTTTCTATGTTAAGCAAATCTCCAAACAGTTGGAAGCAACTTTATGGCGTGTCCTTCCTAAAACCACAGAAAGGCTCAGATCAGCGTCCATGCATAACTTACAAAGTAAAGCATTTGTGTCGTATCGGCAACAAAATGGCGGTCTTGTTTTCAGTTTTTTAGCCACAAATTAGCAATAACAATTCATGTTTGTCTACGTCACACACCCACACGTAGCCTACATACACACGCATACGCACACAATGAGTCTCTGTGGACTCTGTCGCTTAGAAAAATACGTTTACCCAAAGGCAGCAGTATAATATTAGAGTTCGTGTCAACCGCTATTATTGACTACAGTCTCTCGAGACACACAGCTATACATAAGCTACGATATTGCATTGTGCGTATAGTTTTCTATTGTATGTTATTGAATTGTGCTGGAGCCTTTTGTGCTGCTTTGTACCTAGTTCTATTGTATTTGCTATGGAAATGCACAATAGTTTGTTGTTTTCATTGTATTGCACTGCATCCTATTGTCTTGTGTTGTAGTGTTACATTTATGTAGCGCTAAATTAGGAGCATATTCCTTGGTAGATGTAGCCTAATGTAGATCAGGTGATGTAATTTGTGTATTGTAATTCATGCAGTGTAATTCGTGTACAGTATTAAGTGTAATGTAATCGGCCATAATGTCTGGCTTATACAGCGAACACTAATGTGGCCGTGTTTCCAAATCATGTCTACTATAAGGCAATCATATACTGTGGCCTACAGTTAGACATTATGTAGTTTGAGTGCTTTTAAAATGAAGGCGCTAATATATCGCTACATTGTCTGTCTGTAGGCCACACTGATTGTCTATTGCAATGTATGCTTCACTAGTAATGTGCATGTATGCATCTATGTACGTATTATATGTATGTATGCATGTATGTATGTATGCATGAATGTATGTATTTGTATGTATGTATGTATTTTTGTACATGTTGAGTTTACATAGCGTCTGTTAGGACCCTGCAAAAGCTTATTGATATTAGAATTCACTGAGAACAAAAGGTTCGTTCACAAGTGAGTAACAATGCTCGAATATCTGGGAAAAGTCTTCACTGATGCGTGTCCGCACACACGTACAATCCCATTACATAGTCCTATGGACGTTGGTTTCTTGGTGTTTCTGTGCCAAATCGTCAGACAATTATGACGAGCCTTTCGACCACAATCGTTATCTTTCAAGCGTGTTGTCAAATGTTGTTCATCGATACATCCGCCGGAAGTCCTCGGCCACCGCCGGGGGGACAAGGGTCGCAGCGCTCACAGACCGGAAGCGACCCAAGCGGCTGGCCCCCGCCTAGTCTCCAGACCCAGTCCCTGCGGATCAGCTCGCCCATAACGAGACAAGACCTTCCCATCTTCGGAAACCTCACCGGGGCTTTGTTCGTCGCCCCCGCAACTGTACAAGGGCGGTTCGGCGGTCGCAGCTCTACCCCATGGGACTCGCTTCCGCCAGCTGCCCCTCCTCCACTGGGGCCGCCCTGTGCGGGACAGCGATGGGACAACGACGATGATGGCGTCATCGCCAGACGTCTGACGTCACCGGGGCGCCCTTCAACCGTCGCGTGATGACGACAGCGAAAGTTGCTGACGTCACTGCAGTAGTTTGAACTGATGGCGGCGCAGAACTGGCGAGGTAGGACGGCGACGCTCTTGTCGAAATCCGGATAAGTCGTCGCCTCCTGTAAACCGGTTCTGCCTGCCTTCGACTGCATCATCGGATGGTGTCCAGCTGGGTCCTTTCTTCGCGATTTATCGAAGCCGACGTCCTTCTGGTTTGCTCTGGAATCATTGAACGCGTGCTTACACCTCTTCGATCCGCCGGTGGGGACTCTTCCGAATCCGGCCAAGGCCGCTGGAGTGCACTGGCGTAGACCGACCGTAGTCACCCGGATGGACATCTCCCTCGCGATGAAGGTATCTCTTCCGGCGACGGCATCTTTGAACGACGTCATATCTGTGTGGCACCGTTGCGTTCTCGAATGGTCGAGACGTGCGTTGCAGGTCTTCGTATCGAGGGCTGTTTCCGCCACCCTGGTGCCGCCGAAGTTCCGCGGTCCACTTCCGCTGGGACGTATCCTGCGGTCGTGGCTACGACTGGCATCAGCTGCACTGGTCACCTGACCGTTGGGATTCAATCCTCCTCCCTTTCCGTCGTCGGACTGGATCGTTGCCGGAATGCTGCAGTAGAGATTCTCCGAGTCGTCGAAACCATTCGTCGACTCGATGAGATGTCGAGGAACATTGGCATAGGTCGGGGCGCAGTACTCCACCCCGTCACACTGCAGCCTCGCCCGCCCCCTAGCCAGCTCAGACCGTATCATCTCGTCCAACATGGCCGTCTGCGCGGCGTCCGCTCGTGACCGTCGCCGCTGTCGTCGGCGCTTGCGTCGCCGGACGCGTAGGACGAAGCAGAGGGCCGTGCCGAGAAGGACCCAGAAGGCGCAGACACTGGCGACGGCTGCGCTGACGGTGGCCACCTCTTCGGACAGCAGAAGGAGCCCCGCCACCGAATGGTCGCCCTGGGACAGTCCACCAGCAGCCGACGCGTTCTCGGCCGCCGGTTGGAGCAGAAGGGCCCTCTCGCCGGACAGCCACGTCGGAGTGGACGGCTGGAGACGCCGCCGGTCGAGGAGCGACGTCGACAGGGTGACGTTCAGCTGAGGCGTCTTCTGCGGCTTCCGTTTCTTCGAACGGGCCTTGCTCTTGGGCGGAACGGTCGGCGACGGTGGTGGACCTCCGACTCCGGAAGAAGACCGGGAGAAGGATGAAGCTCTTGAGGCGTCTGGGGTTGCGATGTAGACGTTGTCCAGCGGACGGGGGATGTGACCCCGTGAACCCATGACCTCCTTCGGGTAGACTCACGATGACACTGGAATCCATCAACTCAAACTATTTCAGATAAAGTAAAGTGATGGACGAAAATGTAAGGTCAGGTAGTCTATTATTTGGTCAGGTAAGATGTAAGAAAAAGTACGACCAAGATTACCGGTCAAGTAAGCCAATATAACACATGGCATGAAAAGCTAGAGAGGTTTAGCAAGGTAAGAACTGATAATCATGGTCAAGTAAGCTAAAGTACGACGAAGCAAAGTAAGGTAAGCTGTGGTATGGTATAGGAAAGTATACGGAAAGACGTGACAAGAACAAAACGCAAAGTATCGTCAAGTAAGGCCAGACGTGGCTTGGTTAGCAATGATACGGAATGGAAAAATCATTCGCATTTCCGCGCCTCAGAAATTCATTTCTCTGGTTCATTAAATCATACATTTCTGTGTGACTTAATGCGTGTTACAAACTTGTGTAAAATGAATAATAAAAAGTATAAGTAGTAGTGGTGGTAGTAGTAGTAGTGGTGGTGGTGGTGGTGGTGGTGGTGGTGGTGGTGGTGATGCCGTGATGGTGGTGGTGGTGGTGGTGATGGTGGTGGTGGTGGTGGTGTGGTGGTGGTTGTTGTTGTTGCAGTAGAAGCAGCAGCAGCAGTAGCAGTAGAAGTAGTAGAGATTATAATAGTAATGATAGTTCTATCAATATGAGTCTTCTGCTATGTTGAAGGATCCTTTGGCTGAAGCGCAAAGGCGACGAATGCAACCGAACAGCAGCACAGTCTGTTGGCTTATCAACAGACTACTGCATGTCATATTCAGGACGGGATTCGAACTCCAGTAACAGAGGTCAATGACCGACGACTTAACAAGACAAAGAAACTCCGAACCTCTGCGTCTCTTTGTTCGACTGAACTCATCCTTCTCAGGGCAAGCTTAAGGTCTCTTAACGAGAGGGCACATCTAATCTGCACTGAGGGCCTGGCTCCTCCATATCTGCGGGAACTCTGCTGCCCTGCTGTGACTGTTCCGCGTCGTGGCTCGTTACGCTCAGCGGTGCAAGCAGAGTTCCTTGTCCCCCGTGCTCGGACTGCTATCCGACAGCGCCGCGCCTTCTCTGTGGCTGGCCCGGTGACCTGGAATGGGCTTCCAGTGGCACTGCGTCTGACCTCAATAGGACACTCTGCTCAGTTCTTCTCTAGCCTTAAGACTGTTCTGTTTGACCGAGGTTGGGCTGCGAGCGCTCCTGAGTAGACTGTCTTGAAGGGGCGCTATATAAAACTACTGTAATAATAATAATCGAATCTAATCCATTCTAATAAAATCTAATCTAATCCAATCTAAATCCAATCTAGTCTCTCTAATCCATTTTAATCCACTCTAGTCGAGTTCTATCCATTCTATTATACTCCAATATAATCTAGAGTACTCCAATCTAATCCATTCTATAGTTAAGTCTAATCCAATCTAATCCATTCTAATGATAAGATTCTGATCCAGTCTAATTAAATAGATATAGATAATTATGAACATGTAATTGTTTCATTATTTTTTAATTACATAAATGTATGCATGTGATAAATATCTATAAATAGTTATCAATAATAATATGATACAGTCATTCACATTTAAGATACATCAGTCTTCAGAAGCGTGTTCCTGGTATAGCACGATCTTTTCGACAGAGACTACACAAAGAACACCAATCGTATAACGGCGACTGCATTGACCACTGCTACGCTCTAACTCTGTAAAATATTCCATCATACATACTTGTTAAATAGGTGAGCTGTAGATCTGTCGGTTGAGCGATGACCATCTTACTGACGCACCAGCTTCCGCCGTTCTGTCGCATTATAAACATACTCTGGCAGATGAACACGGCCTTTGGCGACCACAGTGCTAATTATAATCATCACAGTTTGTCACACATCATCGTCATAATGGAGATGGGATGACGTTGGCATTGCACCCACCGCTCTACTCCTTCATTCCGCCTTTTGGGAAATCCTCCTCCACCTCATACTCCGATGTGCAGCAGTCGTAATCATTATGCCCGTTGTATAAGTCGCTCTGCATAAATGTATACACGAGGCTAGCGTGAATGCGTGTGTGCATGTGTGTGCGTGAATGTGTGAGTCTATATGGTGTCCGAGGCCTCGCAATGACCGGCCTCATACAGTAACCCGTGCACAACGTGTCGCTGGCTTCATAGATGTATAAGTGGTCATCCGTGGCCGGCTGTGGTGGTGGTCATCCAATATATGTAAGTTCAGACGCATATATTCATATGTATCTGTATCTGTAAATCTTTATGTGCACATGATATGTGCACGTGTACGTATATGTGTATATGTGTATATATAGTATATACTATATATTATATGTACATGTATATGTATATATGGTGTTTATGGGAGGGCGGATGATGCTCGGAGTCTGTGGTTACTGCTGCAGCTGCTGTAGGCCAATGCACGCAAAGTCCTCGCATCCGCTGCGAGCAGACCGATTGCACATCGATGCTTATGGCACCGTTGCTACTGCTGCTGATGGTGCTGCTGTTGGTGATGCTGCTGACCAGTCTGGTGGCCGGTTGCTGCGCTTGACAGATCGATTCTTACCAAACGCTCCTCCTTTACAAACGACTTCTCCTATTCCGCGCATCTGTATTATGTATATGCATATGCATTCATATATACAGGGTGAGAATTGCCGGGGGTTGGGAGGGGGTTCAACCCCTAGTCTTTCTTAGGCTCCCATAGTAAAGTCTACATTTCACACCCAAACTGCACATAAATCAACGTCACAGTTATTTTTGACAATTCCCATACTGCATATATATATACTTCTATATAATATTATGTATAATTGTGTACATATATATTATATGTATAATTGAATATCCATGTATATGTTTGTTGTAAATGTATATATGAATGTATATGTATACTTAATGTATATGCATAATATATGTATATTCATAGACCTGTAGATGTATAATTATGTTATGGCGGTCCTTAAAGAAATGGCAAAAAATTAAATGTTGCAATATACAGAGTAGAGTCCCACAGTTGTTTTCGAAATAATGTATGAATGATTTCTGCCGTTTGATTAAAACTGGATTTCAGAGGTTGTTCAATGTGAACACAGTTTCGTTTTATGCACGAATTTACTCCGCTATATACAATTGTGTCCTTACTTACTTACTTGCTTTATTTTATATGATTATTATATTCATTTTACAATTACGATTATATTTATTTATTTAACGAATCGGAATTATAGTTTTAAATTAATAAAATATTGAATAAACAAAATATTAAAATTATAAATATTAATAAATATATTAATAATTGTAATAAGGTCATTAGCTTACTTTCGTCTTACAATATTTTATCTGAATATTGTATAAATTTCAGAAGTGTAGATAATGGTAATATTAGGCCTGTATAGATGAAATATTAAATCAACAATTGAAATAAAATTATTAATAAAAATAAATTAATAATTCCTGTAGGTAAATATTTACTTACTTTATTACATCCGATGTCATTACGATATTTCTATTTCCTGTGGTTTCATCTTTATCGTCCACTGCTTTATTATTGAAATATTAAAATGTTATTAATAAATTGCATTGAAGATTAAATTCTTCTTTGAATGTTTGTGTTAGGTAGCGACTGCCGGTAAATTGCATAATTTACGACAGTTTGGTCATTACGTATTTAGCTTCAAATGTACCATTGATCTGAAATCTGTTCATCTTCTTCAACCTATAGCTTCTTGTATATGATAAGCCCAATCCGGAGAAAATGGCATTGCCAAGGTCTATTCTAGAGGAGACAACGGCGCGAATCAGTGCAAAGTCAACTTGTGTAGTAAGCGATCGTAGCACAGTGCGACTCTAAGGCAGATGCTTCAACTAGAAAGAGTACAGAAGTGTGGCTTGTTAAACCTATATCTACACTGTGTCCCGATGAAAAGTGGACCCCTAAACGTTTGTCAATAACTGCTTGAAGGTTAAACTAAAAGCAATAAAATTATATATGCAGTATCCTACACCATTTTCGAATAAATCTGCAAAATATGAGTTAAATTGATGCAGCAAAAGCAAAGCTATTGAATCTTAAAAAATAGTTGGTAAAATTGAAAGTTTCCAACATAGGTCCTTACTTACACTCGCTCTCGACGTCATCATCGATGGAATACGTCACTTGTTTTGATGTAAACAATAAAGAAGCATGGCGTTTACAAAAGAAGATAAAATTTTAATTAAAGTATTGCGACTAGAAAATGGTTATGGAGAGAAAAGGTTTGTTAAAGAATTTCCGAACAGAAACTGGAGTCTGTCGTCTTTAAATAAACTGTTGAAGAAGATCGATGAAACCGGCACAGTGGACAGAAAACCTGGCAGTGGCCAAAAGCGCACGAGACGCACTGTTGAAAACGTCGAGTCGGTTGAAGGGCTGGCATTAAATTTGACCACGTGATCATCGACAGGGCCATCAAACAGTGGCATCCACGTCTACGGTCGTGTGTCCGTGAACAAGGGCATTTTGAACACCAGCTGTAGCTGAACTTCACTTCCTTATGGCTCTTGTATGTTGGAAACTTACTTTTTTCAGTACTGCATCTCAAACGTTCATAAAATTGACAAAATCACCAACATTTTCAAACGGCGTTACGATTTGGTGGTAATATGGCTACTGTTGTTGTTCTTAAAATTTCAGGCAAATGCTAAAAGTTTTGACCGAGTTATGACACTTTTCCTTGGGGTCCACTTTTCATCGGGACACAGTGTATATCTGTGTGTACACAATGTGCATGTGCTCGCAGAGATCTATGGAATGAAGTTTCCAACATCATGTTTTAGGAGCATCCTTTGAACAGCATTAAATTGAGAAGAAGACAATCAGATATAGTGCACGGTACTTTAAATGTAAATGTACACGGTTTCTATAGCGACCATTCCGGCCTCCACTTCGCTCATCTTTCAAAGAATTCATCGGGCGACATCCTACACCACCGCTGCCGGTGATGGATGAATGGATGCCACGCCATTTAAGGGTCCCGTGTGCGGACGTGCTAACCAGAGATTTAAAACTCTTAAATGAGCCACTACTATATATATATCGGTATGCGAACCGGCATCTGCACGCTCCTATAGACACGAAAGGAACTCCGCCACTGTTTGTACTCTGATAGTGCCAGTCCCAAGCCTGGATAAAGGAGGAGGGCGACGCTAATGATCTTCGTCATCACACAGTGTCGTTAAACTGAAACTAGGCTACTACTAGACGCGAAAGGGACGTGCGCTCTGACCAATGTAGCTAACCTTTTATTAGACAGGTTGCGACGCTATGGGATGTGGTTAGGATTCCAACAACTGGAGAAGGAGATGCAATGGAGAAAGATGGAGAAATGTTTTGATACATGGAGCGAACTTCAGCAACAATCTAAACAAGCAACCGCAACGCAGATAATAAACGAAATAAATTTTCAATTCAACAAATACAAACTGTTTGACGTTGCAGATGTTGATACTGTGACTCTGATTCAAATCCCATAATACCGGTTGCGTTGAAAGAACAGAGTGCTGAACGGAAGCCTTATATGACTTGAGTAGACAACATATTGGTTAATGAAGAAGAACGTGCTAAGAATAGAAAGATTTTGCAATAAAGTCATAGTCTGAAGGAAAAGCAGCTGAATAAATATCACAGAGTTCCTGCCATGAATTTTGTCTGATGCTGAATCTTCTTCAGATCACAGGAGAAAAGAGGAATTTGACACCAAAGCAATACTTAAAAACCTGCAGCTGTTTAAAACGAAAGCCTTCAGTAGATCGTTTCACTAAAATTAGCATCTGCTCTTGACCGCATAAATGCAACTGACCGAAATGTATTTGTGGCAGCTGCAGCAGAAGGCTTTGATCGTAAGGTCAACCGATCGATTACAGCCCATCGATCAGTTGCAATCAATCGATCTTCAACATTTCCTGTCGCTGAGAAAAACATTGAAGACTGAATTCAAGCCGTGCAATGTAGCGTTAAGTGATGTGCATTAGAACAGAAAGATACTTTCTGACAGAACTGGAACTTTTCCTCTTTGTTTATCGTCCTCTTCCTAATCCTCCTATGCTTTTATTCTTTTCTTCCTCGTTCTTCCTCTTCCTACCCTCCTCTTCTTCATCTTTCCTCTCTCCCTTCTCCTGATAATCTCTCCTCTTCCTCCTTCTTCTATTCCACATCCCTTGCCTCCATCTTCTCCTCCTTCTTCTTCATCACCATAATCTCTTTCTCCACATCCTCCTGCATCTTCATCCTTCTTCGATTCCTCCTCTTCCTCCTTTGTGCTTCGAGATCTTGTTCAGCATCTTCCATTCTGAGACGACGTCGTTCTCCATCGATTATCTCAATCAATTCAATGCGACGTCTAAAGCGCTGACCAGTCCCCTCCCCTAACCCCTCCTTCCCGCCTCCCATCCTCACCCACCCACCATCC
Organism: Aporrectodea caliginosa; assembly: GCA_020284085.1. Lineage (NCBI taxonomy): Eukaryota > Metazoa > Annelida > Clitellata > Crassiclitellata > Lumbricidae > Aporrectodea > Aporrectodea caliginosa. The sequence continues at coordinate 306,636 of JACEVL010000218.1, forward strand.
TCTGGCAGCCATCTTCCGAAGCTGACCACATCGATACCCTTCGCATAATACATCTACGTCAACGGCCACCATCACAACCAATGTCTGCTAACATCAGATACATGTGTGGCAGTGGCTCACAACGTCCAATATTTGCTAATTATTTTCTCGCGTTTATGTAGCAGCAACGAGGTCGCAAATGCATCAATTAAAGCGTTAGGCAGTGAATATAATGCTTATCAACAGCCAGCAAATGTTGAGGCGCATTAGTACCTGGTCTATTGAGACATTACTTGTTTTACGAGCCTCCATAAGATGTGAACTAATGCTATTTCCGAGAATTACTTTACGATTGTGTACTTGTTAATCCTTCGCATCTGCATCGATGTCCAAATGTAACTAGCCCTACTTACTCGGCTTACCAACGTTTGACATTATTTCCAGGAATTAATTTTGAGAGTGTACTTGCGTATACTGCGGTAACTGTATTGTATTGTATTGTATCTATCAATTTATATAGCGCCTCTCGCAGTGCACACCTATCAGAGGCGCTCCCAGTCTAGATATTCGCATGGACGTCGACTGTGCTCAGCAGTGACCGTCAGTCGTTGTCTGAGTCGTTATACAGTGGCGCGTAGAAGACTAGAAGTTCTCAGACTAAAATGTATTGCACTTTAGAAATGTGACTGATCTGGAATTGTAATGGAACATAATCCTGTAACTGGTTCACATATTACATGTAAATCTCGTATTATTCATTATTTTTCATATTCATATTATTCATATTTATGATTAATGGCTATGGTTCATTATTCATTAGTAAGCTTATGTATAGGCCTCTTTAAGGGAAATTCCAACAGAACTTAGGCGACTACTGCCTACATCTGCTGTATCTTCATTCCTCATATATTACTTCAAAGACTACGTTTAGCAGTTGAGCTGAAGATAGATAACTCGGAGGAGTGGCGATAGAGGCTGTGAACCAGCAACTGTTGTATCCATAGACAGCGTCAGGGCATGCATAGTTAGGCCTACACTTCAGCCTTCAGTCCGTACTCGGAACGTACGATAACCAATAATATTGGTTCATATTCTGAAGTTGAACTGGACAACTGGACAACGCAACTGGACATCCACGAACGCATTGCAAAGCTTGTTGTATTACTGCTTAACGACACTTTTTCAGATCGAAGATGATTAGTGTCGGAGGCAGAAAGCAACCTCGTACTCCACGTTTATATTGAAGCCGAGCCACCCGCAGTAAAGATCCGAGAAATTAATCTCTGATAAACCGACCCGACGCGGGAAGCGAACCCGGGGCGCCGGTGTGGCGAGCGGGCTACCAACCCACTCGGCCACTCAGGATCTCTGCATTGCAAAGCAATAAAGCCTCGTTATTTATCTGGGGCCACGACGTAAACACTCGTCGTTTCTTCACTCCCAATGAACATAAACGAATAAGCTTGTTCGCCAACGGTCAGACCAGGCACGGTCGGGGTTACGTCCGCAGTGACGGGGCAGAATCGATTCACGAAGAGGAACTATGTTCTCGATGTGTTTATACGAAGCAAGACTACGAGACAGCTGAGCACTGCAGCAAACGTAATGTAACCCACTTGTATGTGTAAATGCACACGTTCTTATATATAGCGACCATATGGCATCGACTCTGCTCATTTTTAACAAAATTGATCGGTGTCTGTTTGAGTATATGAACGTACGTAAGTAGTCCTACATGTGCATACATGCGCGTAACTAGCATTACGCAATTACGCAACTGCGTAAAGATTTTAACCGCTCTCAACATGTTTTGACCATTTAGATTACATTTTGAGAATCTAGATTACTATTATTCGTTGAATTTCTATTGTGCAGACTTTGTTATAGTACGGTCAGAAAAACATTTCCCTTCGCGGACTACAAGGAGGCCTAGTGAAAGACTCTGCAAATTTCGTGACACTTCTGAAATTTCGATCACAGACCGACACTAGTTTAGGTTAAATCATCGAAAGCTAATTTCATCTGGTCCACGCAAAGCCTAGTAGGCCCTACATAAGTCCGTTGATTCAAAATGAGCTGGTCCACCTGCGTGGCCAGCTCTCCTGCAACCGATTTAATAAAGAATATGCTTACTTACTTACTTGCTTATTGCCATTATTAATACTAATACTAATACTAATACTAATACTAATACTAATACTTATACTAATACTATTATACTAATTATTAATAATAATAATAATAACAACAAAAAATTATTATTATTATTATTATTATTATTATTATTATTATTATTATTATTATTATTATTATCACGTCTAAAGCAGAGCGTTTTATTAGAAAGATATTCAGAACTCTTTCGAGCGATGCGATAATATCGTATTGACGGTATTTCCGTCCGCCTCATTGTTGATGACGTCGTCGTCATTGTCCACCCAAGATGTCTTGTGGTAGGGTCTGAAGATCCCCTGTGAAGAGGCGCTGAAAGATCTCGTCAGTGAAGAGGAGCTGGATGATGTCGCCTTTCTCAAGGCACTGACAGACCTCGCCTATGAAGAGGCGCTGAAAGATCTCGTCTGTGAAGAGGCGCTGAAAGATCTCGTCTGTGAAGAGGCGCTGAAAGATCTCGCCTGTGAAGAGGCGCTGAAAGATCTCGCCTGTGAAGAGGCGCTGAAAGATCTCGCCTGTAAAGAGGCGCTGAAAGACCTCGCCTGTGAAGAGGCGCTGAAAGATCTCGTCAGTGAAGAGGCGCTGGAAGATCTCGCCTGTGAAGAGGCGCTGAAAGATCTCGCCTGTGAAGAGGCGCTGAAAGATCTCGCCTGTGAAGAGGCGCTGAAAGATCTCGCCTGTGAAGAGGCGCTGAAAGATCTCGCCTGTGAAAGGCACTGAAGACCTCGCCTGTGAAGAGGCGCTGAAAGTTCTCGCCTGTGAAGAGGCGCTGAAAGATCTCGCCTGTGAAGAGGCGCTGAAAGATCTCGTCTGTGAAGAGGCGCTGGATGATGTCGCCTGTCTCTGAAAGGCGCTGACAGACCTCGTCTATGAAGAGGCGCTGAAAGATCTCGCCTGTGAAGAGGCGCTGAAAGATCTCGCCTGTGAAGAGGCGCTGAAAGATCTCGCCTGTGAAGAGGCGCTGAAAGATCTCGTCTGTGAAGAGGCGCTGAAAGATCTCGCCTGTGAAGAGGCGCTGAAAGATCTCGTCTGTGAAGAGGCGCTGAAAGATCTCGTCAGTGAAGAGGCGCTGAAAGATCTCGCCTGTGAAAAGGCGCTGAAAGATCTCGCCTGTGAAGAGGCGCTGAAAGATCTCGTCAGTGAAGATTCGTGAAGAGGCGCTGGATGATGTCGCCTTTCTAAAGGCACTGACAGACCTCGCCTATGAAGAGGCGCTGAAAGATCTCGCCTGCGAAGAGGCGCTGAAAGATCTCGCCTGTGAAGAGGCGCTGAAAGATCTCGCCTGTGAAGAGGCGCTGAAAGATCTCGTCTGTGAAGAGGCGCTGAAAGATCTCGCCTGTGAAGAGGCGCTGAAAGATCTCGTTTGTGAAGAGGCGCTGAAAGATCTCGCCTGTGAAGAGGCGCTGAAAGATCTCGCCTGTGAAGAGGCGCTGAAAGATCTCGTCTGTGAAGAGGCGCTGAAAGACCTCGTCTGTGAAGAGGCGCTGAAAGATCTCGCCTGTGAAGAGGCGCTGAAAGATCTCGCCTGTGAAGAGGCGCTGAAAGATCTCGCCTGTGAAGAGGCGCTGAAAGATCTCGCCTGTGAAGAGGCGCTGGAAGATCTCGTCTGTGAAGAGGCGCTGAAAGATCTCGCCTGTGAAGAGGCGCTGAAAGATCTCGCCTGTGAAGAGGCGCTGAAAGATCTCGCCTGTGAAGAGGCGCTGAAGATCTCGTCTGTGAAGAGGCGCTGAAAGATCTCGCCTGTGAAGAGGCGCTGAAAGATCTCGCCTGTGAAGAGGCGCTGAAAGATCTCGCCTGTGAAGAGGCGCTGAAAGATCTCGTCTGTGAAGAGACGCTGAAAGATCTCGCCTGTGAAGAGGCGCTGAAAGATCTCGCCTGTGAAGAGGCGCTGAAAGATCTCGTCAGTGAAGATTCGCTGGATGATGTCGCCTTTCTAAAGGCACTGACAGACCTCGCCTATGAAGAGGCGCTGAAAGATCTCGCCTGCGAAGAGGCGCTGAAAGATCTCGCCTGTGAAGAGGCGCTGAAAGATCTCGTCTGTGAAGAGGCGCTGACAGATCTCGCCTGTGAAGAGGCGCTGAAAGATCTCGCCTGTGAAGAGGCGCTGAAAGATCTCGCCTGTGAAGAGGCGCTGAAAGATCTCGTCTGTGAAGAGGCGCTGGAAGATCTCGTCTGTGAAGAGGCGCTGAAAGATCTCGCCTGTGAAGAGGCGCTGAAAGATCTCGCCTGTGAAGAGGCGCTGAAAGATCTCGCCTGTGAAGAGGCGCTGAAAGATCTCGTCAGTGAAGAGGCGCTGAAGAGGCGCTGAAAGATCTCGCCTGTGAAGAGGCGCTGAAAGATCTCGCCTGTGAAGAGGCGCTGAAAGATCTCGCCTGTGAAGAGGCGCTGAAAGATCTCGTCTGTGAAGAGGCGCTGGATGATGTCGCCTTTCTGAAGAGGCACTGACAGACATCGCCTGTGAAGAGGCGCTGAAAGATCTCGCCTGTGAAGAGGCGCTGAAAGATCTCGCCTGTGAAGAGGCGCTGAAAGATCTCGCCTGTGAAGAGGCGCTGAAAGATCTCGCCTGTGAAGAGGCGCTGAAAGACCTCGCCTGTGAAGAGGCGCTGAAAGATCTTGTCAGTGAAGAGGCGCTGTTTGATGTCGCCTTTCTAAAGGCGCTGACAGATCTCGCCTGTGAAGAGGCGCTGAAAGATCTCGCCTGTGAAGAGGCGCTGAAAGACCTCGTCTGCTGAAAGATCTCGCCTGTGAAGAAGCGCTGAAGAGGCGCTGAAAGATCTCGCCAGTGAAGAGGCGCTGAAAGATCTCGTCAGCGCCTCTGATGATGTCGTGAAAGACCTCGCCTGAAGAGGCGCTGAAAGTTCTCGCCTGTGAATAGGCGCTGAAAGATCTCGCCTGTGAAGAGGCGCTGAAAGACCTCGCCTGTGAAGAGGCGCTGAAAGATCTCGCCTGTGAAGAGGCGCTGAAAGATCTCGCCTGTGAAGAGGCGCTGAAAGATCTCGTCTGTGAAGAGGCGCTGAAAGATCTCGCCTTGTGAAGAGGCGCTGAAAGTTCTCGCCTGTGAATAGGCGCTGAAAGATCTCGCCTGTGAAGAGGCGCTGAAAGATCTCGTCTGAAGAGGCGCTGAAAGATCTCGCTGTGAAAGAGGCGCTGAAAGATCTCGTGAAGAGGCGCTGAAAGATCTCGTCTGTGAAGAGGCGCTGAAAGACCTCGTCAGTGAAGAGGCGCTGAAAGATCTCGCCTGTGAAGAGGCGCTGAAAGATCTCTCCTGTGAAGAGGCGCTGAAAGATCTCGCCTGTGAAGAGGCGCTGAAAGATCTCGTCTGTGAAGAGGCGCTGGATGATGTCGCCTTTCCAAAGGCACTGACAGACCTCGCCTATGAAGAGGCGCTGAAAGATCTCGCCTGTGAAGAGGCGCTGAAAGATCTCGCCTGTGAAGAGGCGTTGAAAGATCTCGTCTGTGATCTCGCCTGTGAAGAGGCGTTGAAAGATCTCGCCTGTGAAGAGGCGCTGAAAGATCTCGTCTGTGAAGAGGCGCTGAAAGATCTCGTCTGTGAAGAGGCGCTGAAAGATCTCGTCAGTGAAGAGGCGCTGAAAGATCTCGCCTGTGAAGACGCACTGATAGACCTTATGGATCTCGCCTGTGAAGAAGCGCTGAAAGATCTAGTCTGTAAAGAGGCGCTGGATGATGTCGCCTTTCTTAAGGCACTGACAGACCTCGAAACTGCGTAATTTTTGGGAAACCCTGGTTACGCCACTGTGCATGCATATATGTATGCATGCATGCATGTATGTTTGTTTGTTTAAAATCCGTATATCAGTATGTTTGCAAAAATTCCGCAGAAAGTTTAAATTTTGGTGGTTCCAGTGTTCACCAGTATTTTCTGGAACTTCCACCGTTTGATAGGGTGTAGAAAGAAAGCATCACTGCAGGTGATGAAATAAGTCACCAATTCAAACGTGGAATGCTCCATCTGTGGAATGAATGGTTTACCGTTCAGCGCGTAGAAAGCGCCATCCGTCTTCAGTGGAAGATCCTCCGATCATTCATTCATTCATTCATTCATTCATTCATTCATTCATTCAGAGCATTTATATAGCGCCCCTTCAAAGAAGCTACTCAGAAGCGCTCCCGGCTCAGCCACGACTACAGAAAAAAGACTTGAGGGACTTGTATACAACCCTGCCGGGATGGCTCACAAGTAAAGAGCGGAGCTTAAGCGGTAATCTGCTCCAGTAGCACAGAAGTAGGTGCGAAGTGAAATTCTTGCATCCAGCTGTTTTCCCCGTTAGTCAAAACACCCCAAATACAACAGTTTGGGTTATTCAATTGCTTCATATCTAGCCTTTTAATGACTTGTTTTGTCAAGTAAATATTATTACAAGAAGGTGGCTTTCTTCGTGAGGACCGGTAATAATTATTATAGGCTAACCTGCCATTATTATTAATTATCGGAAATTTGTTAAACAAGATTTACTTTGAAATTTATCAAATTTAATAACGAACTTATAATTGTCTGCATTTGTACTTAAAGTAACTTAATAAAATAAAGCCTGATTAACATAGTTACAGTGCCTTTCGTAAACGACGCTCATAGTTCTCGTCATTCGCTAGATGGCGTATTCATTAATTGCAAGTTTCAAGATTCAAACACTGTCTGTTGTTGCTGCTTTTATTAACAATACCCAATTTGTTACAAGATATTTGTGCTGTAATTTATTTTAAAAACATTTTATAAACGAACTCAAATGACCCTCTTTAGACAAGGCACATCTTATCGGCAAAATTCTAACGAATGCATATAGCGACGTTAACTCCTGCGATGAGTGAGGTCGTTGTTACCTTCCTCACAGACAAATATGGGCGAGAGACTTGTCCAAGGTCCAAGGTCAGTCCAATTTTGGACTGAAAGTGCAAACTTAAGACTGCCTTTTCAATACTCTTACATCTTAATACCAGAAACACGGCTTTTTAAAACTTCCGGTCTGTTTCGCACTTCCGATTAACTAGTTATCCATTCGGCACAAGACAATTTTACAGCGCAATACTGTACGAAGTTCCTAACAAAATAGTTTGTACGAAAACTTTGGAGACCGCTTCTACAAGAGAACAAGACTTTCGCTTCGAGACAGTTTCCAAAAAGATAAGACTTTCGTTTCGAGACAGTTTCCAAAAAGTCGAGAAATGATCTCGAGACCGAGACCGAGACAGTGGGGTCCGAGACCGAGACCGAGACATCGAAAAACCTGTCTCGACACCGAGACACTGCTGTATAAACACTGCTTCCAGGTTGCCCGACTTTCCAGTTTTTGCCACATCTCGACTTATATGACCGAATACATACACTGGCTCCCTCTTTCTGCTCGTATCCAGTTTAAAGTTCTCCTTCTTATCTGTAAATCCTATCTGGCTCTAGCCCCAAAGTACCTCTGTGAATCTATTTGTCAGCCGATCTCGGCTGCCTCTCTTCAAACTCTTCGATCTCTGGGTCGTCTCGTTCTTTTTGTTTCTCAGATTAGGACTGCCATCATGCCATGGCCCAATCCGGAGCTTTTGTCTGTATTGGTCCTTCACTGTGGAATGACCCTCCCACACTCAGTTCACTGACTTCACTCTACGAATCTGACTGGAGGTCCTGATGCATCTCTCCAACTTTCTTAAATCTAGTGGAGCTTTCTCTCGATGACTTTCGCACTGGGAGAGCCTCTGGTTGGTCTGCACTGCAAGAGGCACTGCCGCTCTGTACAAAAATAATATTCTATATTACAATGTCTGTTACAGTATCAAATACATGTATGCCTATGACTCGTTTTAACTATAGTCCTCACGTTGCATGCATGTCAAATAATACATTGCATGTCGCTGATGTGTTCAATGTAGGCTCTATTAATAACTGACAACTGACAAACTTTTTATTTCCAGAAGCACAATGCATATAACAATTAACAACCATTATAACTTGACTATTAGGCTACATATCGGTGCATTGGCAAGGGAACAGAGGAGACCCAAAAGGGGCACATTCCCCGCTTAATTAGGGTCACCCTTTTAAAAGATTATTCAATTATGGCTGGCTATAGTCAGTTGAAAAGAAAGAAAAGTTCATCAACTCAATAATGTCCTTAACTAAATAATAACATTACAATTTTCCAAGAAGATCAATATGTAAACAATTCAATGAAACAGTGTTAAATGAAGTAGGCCTATGGTACATCTTTCAACAGTCGTTCAAGTAACCACTCCACAGCTTCTTAAATTGGTGTGTATGTGGGTGCATTCCGAATACATCGGACATCGGTAGGCCTACTGCATTCCAAATTTTGGAACCATTAGCCTACAGCAAATAGAAAATCGACGATAATTATAATTAGAGCGCGCATATACATGTAGGCCTATGACACATAAACCACCAGAAGAAAACCTTGTGTAATGACCATGCATCTCTATTATCTTAGTAAAATAGTTTGAAAATGATTCAGGCAGAGGCGGAGACTAACGGGGGCACAGCGGGGACGGTCCCCCCAAACTTGAGGTGGAGGGGACGGAGCTGCTTTATCCCCTCCCCCAATATTTCTGAAATATTTCATGAATATAATAATAATAGCTACGAGTGACAGCTGGTTCTTATCAGCACTCAAATAATAGAGCAATTTTATTCAGATGACAGCTTAAAATTCTATCATTACAGTGTGGAAATTCAAAAAAATTTAAATAGCCAAGGGGGCACATCTCCTCCCCAAACCCATCACCAAATTCAAAGTTTAGTGACAATCATAGATGGCAGCTTAAAATGCTACCATTACAGTGTGGAAATTCAAAAAATTTAAAATATGGGGCACATCCCCCTCCCCAAACCCCTCCCAAACTCAAACACGACTCAAACTACATGTAAGCTACGAGTGACAGCTGGTTCCTATCAGCACTCAAATAATTGACCAATTTTGTTCAGATGACAGCTTAAAATGCTACCATAACTTTGTGGAAATTTTACAAAAAAATAATATTAAACCCCTCCCCCGGCAAGTTATTGACGAATTTATACATGAAATTACCCAGTTCATAGCGATTTATGTTTTCAAAGTTCAATAATATTATATTCTCCGCAGATGCATGTGACTGGTTAACGTAGGCCTAAGCGATAAATGCGACTGCATATTTTAAATATTGGTCTCGGCTTAGGCCCTAACGTCAGTCTACAGTGCGATCGATTTTAGGCGCCACGTATTGCGAAGCAGCTCAGAGGTCGATCATTCAATAAGAAGCAATCTGGATGGTACGCGTTAACCAATTTAAATTATGGGCGTGATTTTTAGAGTAGAAAACGTATTGAGACCGGATTCAACGGTTTAATGACGTCATTGTATTTGGTTTGAGCTCGGAGGTGATTTAAAATAGAATTATAGTAGGCCTACACGAATTTTTGGAGGAGCTTATAGCGTTGTTTTACAGAGATATTAAATCGTTTACAACATCAACCAAACATGCCAGCGCCAGTAGTAAGCCTACTTATATCAAATTTGTATGAACCTCGAATTTTGCTTAATTCCTCGATTGAGCACTCATGAACTCGTTATATGGGCCATCAGCTAATATTATTCTGCAGTCGACATTTTCAGAATAAAATAGGTCGTTTATTGAAATCATGAAGCTGGCAGGAAATTTATTCACGACCACCTGGGGCGAATAAACTGCAGCTTTTTATGACTGTACAAATTAAGTTATGTAAAAATCTCTGCTATAAAAAACTCGATTTACAATGTTGGTGTTTGCATTCTGCCGTGGTATTTAAAACGATTTAATAAAAGATTCATTCACAAGGTGGCAATCCTTTACTAATCGTTAAACCATAATAGTATAGTATCGTGCTTTCTATAATCTAGGAGGGCAACATGGCGAAGGAGTACAAGGATCATGGAGGTGCGGGACGTTTGTACGGAAACCGGATTGTTCCTAGGATCGTTTTCGCCATTCTTCTCATTACGATCGCCTTCCTGGGCTACAGCTACTGGCTTTTGTTAACGAGTCACCGTGACACTACGACAAAAATAAACCAGATGAAGGCTGACCTGGACTCAACTCAGGCGTCCAGGGCGGAACTGACGAAACTGATGGAGTCCTGCAAGGATGAACTAAAACTTGCTAGACAGGAGGAAAAAAGGATGAAAGATACCGAGGCTACGCTTAAGGATCAAGTCAAGGCCATCGAGGAAGCGAAACGCAACGTTGAAAACGAAAAGGTTTCTATTTTAAGTCATTTTATCCAGTTTGTTGTAGTTCATGTCACTGATTTCAGGATAGAAGTAGTAAGTAAGTAAGTATATCCTTTGTTAAGCCAATTGCTAACGGCACTTTGATATAAAATTAGAATCAACTACAAGAGCAAATGTTTTGCGTAATTAAAGGTAGAGGTGGACGTAGAGCCTGTACTACAATTTTAATTAGGCAGTAGTTATGAAATGTTATAGGGTTGCCAACTAGCTTTTGCCAATCCGGGGCGCCCACATAGTCATTAACAATTTACCCTGTCCGGATTACCACTGTATGTAACGTCAGCCTAATGTAGGATCTACAGTCTACTGAAAATAATCCTTAAAAATTAGTCAAATCATCGAAAAACGTAGCCTATATATAAAATTAGAATCAACTACAAGAGCAAAACGTTAATTAAATAGAGGATAGATTACTAACCTAACTACCGTCTACTCTATGGCAACTCTGTAAAACTTATTTACAGCTGGCTGTTTGGGAGTTTAGTGTGCGAAAACAAGAACATTTGGTGAAGTGGATATTTACACCAAGTTCCAGTCAATTTGGGATCAATCCGGGACACGGGACACACTTCTGGGATTGTCCAGGCGAATCCAAGATGGTTGGCAGCCCTAGATGGGAGTTGTAATCGATGTAAATGTGACATAGTAGCCAATTTTTTGTGCACTTGAACTGGAACACGGTGTAATGGTTTGAGCATCTCCTGAAACATTTAGCTGTTTAGGGACATTGAGCCCTTCAAGAACACTGCTTAGCACCATTGGTTGATGCCATGTCATTGGATTATGACAATTTATAAACAAACAATAATGTAAATCTTCCCCCCCCACCCCGAGAACCTTGGTGAACAGAATTTGATTAATAGCTCTGCCTTGTTGAGTGATGATGTGCTTGTTTAATGTCAAACTTTGATGTTGTGTTTGTGAGAGCAGCTAATGTGCTGTAGAAATTTATGCTCACATATGTTATGAAATGTTATTGATTTCACAGCCTCTCCAGGTGTTTTTGGCAGAATGGCAAACGTAATATCTCATGATCATATCAGCCTGTCACATATGTTATGAAATTTTATTGACTTCACAGCCTCTCCAGGTGTTTTTGGCAGAATGCAAATGGCAAACCGAATATCTCACAATCATATCAGCCTGTTGCAACAAGTGATTTCCGGATACTGATTTGTTCCTTGTGCTGTCGCATTTCAGAATGAGCTTGAAGAGAAACTGAAGAAAGAGCTTTCGGACTGTCAACAGGCTTCTCGACAAGAAGGTTTTGTCACCTGTCTTACCTACTTTGTAAGTTTACGTCTTTTGATGATAATTATACAATACACAAGTTAAGTAATTTCCAAACCATTCTTTATGCTGATCAGTTAGCTACATTTGTACAAACCACTTGCTAGGTTCATTACACAATATCAGTTTGGCAGTCTAAAACCTACACTCCGACAGTCATTTGAATACTGACTTGCCATATTTTTATGATTTATAAGTTATAATTGCACTGCTGGTATTATTACCAATTATCATAAATATGTATTTGTTTCTGTTGATAACACTGATCCATTGGGTTTGTAAATAATAAAGCAGCACAAGGCAGATATCTTGAAAATATGTAATTTTAAATATTATTAGTGTATTTTTTGGTGTATTAATGAAAATAGGTAATTTTAAATATTATTAGTTTGAATTTTTACGTATATTACTGCTCTCTGTTGTGTGATGACAGTTATTTTATAAGAGAGCAAAGTGATATAATTATGTGCCTTTTAGAGGTTTCCTAAAGATGTTATATTAACAGCCAGATCTATGCTTACATGCACAATACTTCTAGTAGCTACTGTTTGCTTCCTAAATTGTTTTCTTTCATTGAGTCTGGCATGAATACTTGACTTTTTCTACAGTTGCCGACTGTAATACATCCTGTGATAACAAAGTCAGTGAGACAAAACGAGTTGCTGAAGAGACCTGTCAGCAGCAGCGAAATCAGCAAGAGTCGTGAGTTGCCATCTGCACTGTGATGATATTCTAAAAATCCTGCTTTTAATGCAGTCCAGTACTGTATTGCCATGGTAAAGTAATGTAAACAAATAATTTTCATAGGTTACTAACATCAAACAAAGCCATTAGAGGGTCGAAAATGTACTGTAAAGCTTCACGTTACATGCATAAAATGATATACGTTTCACAGATATCATGTTCGCTGCGATCAAACTAATGACCATCATATTCTTCGCCGGTTGTGTTTTTGACCCACAGGAGATTCCATACACCCTTCGTCCAAGGCCTTGCCTGTTCTCACTTCCACTAAGACATACCAAAAACTGTAATCCCAGGCAGCTGTATAAGGACAACTATTAAACCATAAACCCTTTAAATAAATCATTAAGCGATATATTGACCAATCTTTAAAACGATTAACCTAATGCCTACTTTTGGGCATATTTTTATAATGGCATTGCATTCTGACAATGTGTTAATGAATAAACGAATATTCTATTCTATTCTATAGTTGTATGTATAGTTGTATAATGTATACTGTACATGAAAGCTGTACTATAATCTAATACATATAATTTGTCTCCCAGCCTAGTCGCAGTAAAACAAGTCTTCATCGTGTGAAAGCATTAGATATTTGTGCATTTTGGATGGACTTGCTTGAGGTCCTCAAGTGATGACTCTCGTGGGAGGTTACACCTTTTTTTAGAAAAATATGATAAAATAAATAAATAATTTAATATCCTGTTTATCTGGTATGGTTTTTTGTTATCCTTAGTGAAAGAGCTCAGGCAAGCATGAATTCTCAAGAAAATCCGGTGAGTTTAGTGATATTAGAACTTGAATAGATTCTCGGGAGGCATGTTTTGTGAGTGGTATATTTGATTGTATACTAATTAGTTTTCAGTTTGTAATTTCTGGGCATTCCAGTAAGGCTTTCTGCCTTGTTGAACCCAGCTGATACTTGAATGGGTTGACCATCTAGTTCAGGGGTGGCCAAGCTTTTTTGGCCTACGGGCCACTGTAATTGTTAGTAAGCACGCGGCGGGTTGCCAAAGGTTTGTCCTCACAGCCTCGAAAGAAATATTCTAGATATTCTTATTTTACAAGAAGTATAATAGCAGGTACAATTACATTAGTTCATTGCTTAAACCACAATTTTTTAGTGTTTTAGACATCATTATTATGCAGTATTGTAGTAAACAAGTGAGTAGGCGTAAACTGAGATCAAAAAAAATGATTGATTGATTGATCTAGTTGAATAGTAGACCAGTTGGGCCTAGTTAGCCTGCCATCCTTCTGGTGTCAGTGTTTGAGCACCAGTGTTACTTGGGATGTTAAAAGGGTGTCCCTTGGTTGGATTAATGTTTGTTTGCACTTCAACAAACCAATCCTTCAAACAACGGGAAAATGTTTATGAGACTTTCCGTGAGAGGCACGTAAACAAGGGTGCTACTTTTATCATTTTAACAAGCATTTACATTTCTGGTGACATCTATGCACAACCAAAAGGTTACACAGGTGTTAATTTACCGATTCTATCTCCATTTAAGCTCCAAGGAGTATAAATAATCATGTGTTTCTAGACATGTAAACGTCAGTGTTTGTCGTTAATTTACTTGACCATTGAAAAACATTAAATTGAGAGGCTTATTATTGTTTTGCAGCAAAAAAGTGAAGATCAGAATGTCGTTGTACAGCAAAGTGCAACACCAACGCAGGCAGTGAATGCATCGTAGGGAAATTATGTTGCACTAATTTGTACATAATTTCGATGTTTTCTCTGACGAATGGGCTGATATCCTCTTAACTGATATTGTTTCGTTTGACTGTTCTTGGATCTGCTAACTGGTTTGTGTTTCCTTAGTTGTGTTTAAAAGTGGGCATGGTACAGAGTGCACAAAGACTTCAATTTGAGAAGCATTACAGGTTTCTCTTGGTTGTCTTTTGGTCGCCTTAGTTCTACTATCGTTTGGTTTTTTTCCTGCGGCTGTTTGTCTGTCTTGCTTTGTCAAATGGATGACATTTACTGGTTTATGCATTCTAGTTTGATGTTTGAAGAGACCATTGTTCAATTAATGGTGTATTGTGTTTGTGGGCTATGCGAGTTTACAGGTTTTATTGTGACATTTTTACCGTAACTGATTGTGGTCGTTCTTCAGAAGTACCTGCTAAACGGTCCATTAAGAGTTTTGGATTTTGAAGGTGTCGTGAAGTTTCTGGTAGTATAGGTGAGAAGCTTATTTGCAGGGACGTAACTAGTGTTGGGCTTGGGGTGCTTAAGCTCCCCTAAATGAAGTTGAAGCCCCCTCAAAAATGAATCAAGCCCCGGCTCCACAATAGACTCGGACTACTGCACTCGCCATGTTCAAGGTTTCAAGCCCCAAATGAAAGGTCCTAGTTACGTCACTGCGTCTTTGGTGATGGTAACATAGATCTAGATGAATTTTTACGTAATTAAAAGCGTTTTGTGGATTTTAGTAGCAAACTTGTCAACATTCCACTTGCAAAAAATGATTTTTCAGTGGAAAGCGTTTTGTCCAGTTACTGGCATTTCTCTGCCATCTCTTGGATTTGATTCCAGGCGCTCTTCAGAGATTGAAACTATAATCTGATGAAATTCTTTCTGGGCAACTTATTAGAAAGGTAACAGCATTTACTTATATGAATAAAATGAATATTATTATCGAGTAAGTTCATATTTAGTACTGGTGTTTCCTTTGATATAGTCATTGTAGGTAGAATTGATCCATCTGTGTGTAAACAGCAGTCCAGAGATCACAAGTTAACACTTGTGAAATTCTCATATCAAAATTAAGAATGTGACAGCAATTAATAATATGATAGTTAAAATAACCATTCAGTAGGGAAGGTGATATATTGATATTTGTAGGCCTATAGTGATCAAAATAGTTTGTTGGTATATTTTACAATTTCAGTTTGATCGTTTATATTATTATTGGTTTGATGCATTTCTTTGTGGGAGCCAGGCATTTGGCATTTTTAAATCCCAGCTTGATATCCAAAGACGTTTGTACCAAATTGCTTAATGCATGGTCCTGTGTGTTTACAATTGCAAACCTTTTGACCCTTGTTGGGTTGTCTTTTAAAGTTGAGTGTATAGGGTGCAATGTTAACCTGTTACAACATTGGCGCCCATCTAGTAACCCTGACAGGTAACTAACCTAACTTTTCTTATTTATTTTCTGGCAGAAATTTGTCTTTTGTAAACATTTTGACATTGAAGATTTGCATAGAATGTTTAAATACTACATCTATTTCATTTTGAGTAATATGATTGACAACTCATTGATCAGATTACAATTGAATTTACTGGCTGTATTTGAGAACTCATTTAACTGGTTCAATTACGCATAAGCTGCTTGCAAGATGTGCATTGTATGTTAAAAAATGTTATGAAACAGGTTGACATGGAAAACTCTGTTATGTGAAAAGTTGAACTATTTGGCTCTTCACAGTTGATTAGAGAACTGTCGCTTTTCATGCTCTTCTCTGCATAAATTTGTTTTATGTGTCCAACCAGACATATCGCCGTATGTTCCAAGAGATGTATAAATGTTCAAAGATTTTCTACCTTGAAACCAAATACAATGTGCTTAGATCTCGAAAAGAAAAATGTTGTCTGTCTTCATTGTTAACTGATGGTCTGGTGAAAAATTGGTTATTAAGTTTAACCACGATAAGGCTTACAAGTATTAAGGCTTGCCAATACCAGGATTTACCAATACTAAGATTTGAAATTTGGCTTGTCATAGCTGATGCTTTCTGTACTTCGATATTTGACTAGGTACAATATCCAGTCCTTCCTTTATAAAAATTGTTACCAGTGAATTGACCAACCCGTACCTATTCCTGCATATATTAATAATGTAAACAGACGTAATTATATGCAGCACTGCATTAAGGAAATGGCTTAATGACACAAGAAGTTTATTACGATATACGGACAACAATGTTTACAGTATTTAGTACTAGACCTTGGACTAACTAGTACTTCTGAATTCTGCAAATTCTCAGTTCATTCATCAGTGTTGCAACAAATTGAAGTACTAGAACTTGGACTAATAAATACTCGATTACGATTACTAAATAGTACTTCTGAATTCTGCAAATTCCCAGTTCCTTCAACAGTGTTGCAACAAATTGAAGTCCCACCTCTTCAAGAATTCCTACCCATATGCAGGGCCGCATTAAGGATAGTGCGGGCCCGGGTGCTGTGATTACCTTCCAAAGTGCACCGGTGGTGGTTGTCAGAGACTCTGACAACCACCACCGACCATATTTATAAAATGCGGGCCGGGTGCTGAAGCACCCTTGGCACCCCCTTAATGCGGGCCTGCCCATATACATGCATTCAGTCCTCTGCCATCCAGTCTCTTTCTAGACGGAACCTGCCTTATGAGCTCTTTCTCTCCATGGCAACTGCACATGGATTTTCCTTTGGTAACCTAGGACAACCCTTATGACATGACTCAGCGGAATGGTGCCAAGTGCTTTTAAGTAGCTCTTTAGAAATCTAGAAATTACGATTACTTTACAACTCACTTGACTCGAATAATAGGTTGACGTAGGCATACCCATATCACAACCTGTCGCCTAGGGCGTCACTGTGCCCCAGAAAGTTGTGGTGACTTGGGGGAACGGACATTGTCCCCCCTGGACATTGTCCCCCGGACATTGTCCCCCTGGACATTGCCCCCCCGATTTTGCGTAGGACATTATCCCCCTGGACATTATCCCCCCTCTGTGTAAATAGCCTATAGTCTGCATGTCATTGATAAACCTTAGTTGCCATTTTTGTTGGCTATTTCATTCAGGTGTAGGCCTAAACTTAACCCTTAAACCGCCGCATACTATGTGGGGTTCATGCACCCCGGACGCCATACTTTTTTGTTGCAACAAAAAAAGTTGCAATATAGGCCTACTTCGAAACGTATACATATATATATATACACACATATATATATACATAAGTACATATATATATTCATATATACATATATGTACATATACCTGTACATATACATTTATCTATATACATATACAGTACATACATACATATACATACATAGTATTACATACACATATATACATATATATATAAGTATATATGCATGCAAATATATATATATACATATGTAACATATGTATATGTATATATATATATATATATATATGCATATTTATGTATACTTACACATACATATACAAAAAAATATACACATATACATATACATATTTCCGCAAGAATATTATACGATTATATCTTAGACTGGGGGGATAATGTCCTACCCTGGGGGGACAATGTCCAGGAGGGACAATGTCCAGGGGGGACAATGTCCGGGGGACAATGTCCTACACCCGGTGACTTGTACTCCCCTCCCGTTTCTCTGTCATCCCCTTCTCTCTCCAACTGTCATGTCGCAAAAAAATGTTTCAGAACAGGGCCGAAAATTCGTGTTGACTGTCACCACCACTTTCAAGGTGACCGGACACCCCTGCCGAGATACAATGTAACGCCTATGCCTCTCGCAATGGGTATATTATTAGGCCTACCACTCTGTGTATGTGTTTGAGTTAAGGAAGAAGCTCGAATGCGGGTTAAAGGAGGTCAACCGGATAAGAACTGAATAACTCTGAGAATATGCGACCGTCTATCACGGTCTATGGCCTCGACGACTCTGCTCATTTTTCAATGAATTGATCGGGCGAGATCTTTTACCACCTCTGGCCCTTTGAAAGGCTCCACGCCATTTAAGGTCCCCGTGTACGGGCCGTTCTTACCAGAGATTTAAATCTGACATAAGCCAGCATCGGGAGGCGAATCGCGATCCGCACGCACATTACTATTATAGTATTCCTATAATTTGCACCCAAAATCCTTGTTGCACATTAAATTATTTTGCGGTTCAAGGTACAATAATTGCACCTCACTACCTTTCACAGTGGTGGTGACCTAAGTCACGTGGCTCAAGCTGCCAGGTGTCAAAACGGGAGGGGGACTGACAAACAAACAGGGTCAGGCTGACTCACAAGCAAACGTGTTTATCTAACGATGTCAGAAGGTCAGGGTTAAGGCCGGGTCAGTTTCAGTGGTGTAAAGGTGGATAATAAGCCGGATCAGCATTAATTTTCCCCGCAAGGCATGACGGGAAAGGTCAAGGTCGCCGTTCATAAACAAGAGTTATGCATGGCGTTTAGGTTAGACGAATCGTTCGGAGTGGATGACTTTAATCGATCGAAGCCTTGGAAGGTAGATGATTTGAAGAAATTTAGAACATACAGAAGCCACAAGAATACTTGTCGAGTTAAATATAAACTCGTGGCTGTGGCATTTGCGATATATCAGCAATAATTGTCGGCTGTTGCTGCATATGTGGACGGCGTAGAATTGGTCGATGTCGACAAGAAATCTACCTTTTCCCTGCTTAAGACCCTGTTATGTTTACGATTGAATCGAATGGTTGACTTACACGCTACCGGATCCGAACAATCTACACGAGGGACAGCTGCCCGAGTCCACAGGAGTTACGAACTGGCATTCTGTAACTACGTCAATATATCGATCACGACCAACGAGCGCTGCTATCCAGACTAGCCAATGATTACAAAGAAGGTTGGTATTTTATTAATTCCAAATAGTATATCATATGAAAGCCCTCTCTTCATCTTGATGACAGAATATATGCCATCACAACGGATTCGGGAAATACCTCACAAACTTTGGGCGATTCTTGAGAATAGCCTACTGGTGCTGTGAAAGTGCCTATTGCTCCTGTTTTGCAGCGTAGGGCATTTATATGTGCATTCTGTTGTAAAGCACTTTTATAAGTGGCATCTAAATAAAACCTAGGATGCTGCAGTCTTTCATATGAAATCTTTATGACATGTTATGATTGCTAACAGTTTTCATATAATAAAATACATTGTTGGGAGTATTTGAATTTTGAATATAACTTCACAGAAGAAAAGATGGATGTGCATATCCATATTGGGGAGGGGCTGGGCGTGTCTGGATGCGTGTTTTCATGTTTGCTTACCATTTCCGTTTTTACATTGTTACAGTTTGCATATAAATGACTTTGCTGTGTTGGTTTAAATTTTAGACCCGAATCGACATGCAATCATGTTGGAGCCCTGCTATTCAAGCTTGATTATTGCTTGGCAACAGGGACTGACAACAATGAAGCCATGTACATCAACAGTCAACCATTGCCATTGGATGGCACCATCTGTCAAGAGCGTAGAACCTGTTGTGGCAAATGACATGGTTATAAGGAAGCCTCGCTACCATTGTCGGACAGCAGCTACACAGGCACAGTCTGTGCCGTGGCGACTGTTCAATTCTTTGTCATTTTGCCGCGCCATTGAAGGCAACACATTCTGTGGACAAATTGGTTCAAAATCATTCTCAGTTTAAAAATGCGGTTTATCATCAAAGCTCTTTCTGCACAGCAAGTGAACTCACCCTCCCAGATTTAACGGCTAGTTTAATTACAAGATAATTTTTTACATAATTGATGGACAGCCCCTTGAATATATTAATTCTCGGAATGAATGAATAAATATAATTTAAACTGCAGTGTTGTTAAACATATTAAACTAGAGGCTAGAGCTTAATACACAAGAATATTATTTATGTGAAGTCGCTACTTTAACACAAAATAATGCTGATTAAACATCATAAAATGCAGTGTTTTTACTAAATACTGAAAACATTGGTTCATTTGAGGTGACGTTACAGTTGTTAAGAACTGTGTAATCTATCATGTCTCTGACAATAGAATCGACATCATCAGATGGATCTTGTGTCATGGAACCTGGATTGTCTTGAAATATTCCAGCCAAACTCTGCACCAGATTCCGCATCCAGTTTGACTTTTTTGGTGGAAGATGTTGTGTTTCAGTGGAAGTCTTCATATTTTAACCTGCACTGCATAGCTGAAGTCATCAATGAAACAATGTTTAATTGCTAATAATAACAATATCACAGCAAATAATCATTACTGTAGATCAAGATATGTGTAAAAACTGTCGATATGTTTCCATTAACAGCTTTCCTATTAACTTGAGATAGTTGCATATGTAGTAATGATGACTGCAGATGATCCAGTACATTTTCTTCTGGTTGTAATAGACCCTGGCTATAATTTCAATAGTTTATTCTTAAGCCTCTTGGTGAACAAAGTATCCATATAGGCCTAGATATGTAGATATGTACGTTTGCAAATAAGAAAATAATACATGCAGAAATTAAAATGGTTTATTCTGTCTGTGAAAGGAAAGTGTAGGCAATGTTTGTGTGCATCTGGTTGATATACTGTATAGGTTAGAGTAGTGAAAAAGAGTTTTAAGACATACTGTGACTATTTCAACGCTAGAACCTATCAATATTAGAATAATTAGAAGGATGCATACAGTGAAACTGACCAATAGATAGATCTGGCCAGGGTGGGGCGGCCACAGATAAAATGCGTCTTTGCATACCGCTAGACAACAGGAATTCAGTTAAGTGAAAACAAAGAAAGAATAGTTAATATCTTACCAATTTTGTCCATGACAGACGTACGGACATCCCTTTGGGTTTGAAGGAATGTAAACAGTTCAAATGGCGCTGGACATAAACCGTTAGCAACACCCTTGTTGCAACTCTGGACTTCGCAGGTTGTCTTTCTCCAGCGGCACAGCTGATAATCTCCTCTCCCGCAATTAACAACCGCGCACATGCACTTAATTGCGCATGAGATACCGGTTAAATAATAATAAACTCTATAATATATATAGAAATTTTCTATAAACTAGTAACGAATAATATCAAATATTTGCGTCAAATCTAGATCATAACAACGTCGCTAACGGCAGCATTCTGTTTGTTTGTGAACGGTGACCTTCACCCCGGAAGTAGAACTGAAATGGCTGCGCATGCGCATTGCTAATGCTGATCGGGCTTATTATAAGGGAGGTAAGGTAGCTATAAACATCTCACGGGAACGACTCAACGAAGCGAGTCTAATGTCGCACGCACACGAAGACACACACGGTGTCACACGCACATACACACATGCTTGTCAGATTATAAACAGGTCTACACCCCGCAATGAGGCCTTGTTCTGGATGATCCTAAAGCATAGCTACAAAAAATATCCTCGTCTTACCAGACATTTTAAGTCTTGTTGCCGCGTTTACTGTGTGTAGCAATTAATGGCAATTTGTCCGTCGAACCATACAGGATGATACAGCACATCGCGCTTTGTTTAGAAAGGGCGCTATATAAATGGCCAGCTACGTAAGAGTAAGAGAATTTCTTGATAGTTTCAGTTTGGATCCAGAGTTTAATGACACCTTGTGGCAACAACGGCCATTGATGTCGGCAGAACTTATTTGAATAGTTCTCATTGTTCTTGTGGAATAATTCATTCATTCATTCATTCATTCATTCATTCATTCATTCATTCATTCATTCATTCATTCATTCATTCAAGTGTCTATATAGCACCTCTTCAAGGAAACTACTCACTGAGTAGCCTACTCAGAGGTGCTCCCGACTCCAGTACGGTCAAAAAGAACAGTTTCAACTTTCAAGCGCAAATATTATAATGTGTTAGGGAACAGGCGCTGCTCAAGAGGGAGGCCATTCCGTACCGTTGGGCTTACCACAGAAAAAGCGCGGCTTTACATGATAATGGTACGGGCAAACGGGACTAAAAGCAGCCCTTCCCCGCTGAGAGGAGGGAGCGATTACTCCGAGTACCCGACACAGGCCGACAGAGGTTAAGTAGGTAAGTTGGAGCGAGGCCTAGCTGGCATCGCCATACCAAGGAGGCGACCCTGTACTCTATACGCTGACGGAAAGGGAGCCAGCGCAGGGCCTTCAGCATGTAATTTGACACATGACTGAATTTGAATGGGTATTTGGCCGATAAGTCGCGCTGCAGAGCGTAGAATAGGTCAACTCAAGCTAGATGTGATTAACTAGAATAAAGGGATATGCAATAGCTTGGAACTCTCTTCCCCAGTCTCTTCGCCTTGAGTTACTAGCCTATAGCCCTCTGACCTTCCTAGTTCCGGACTTCCGGAGACGCCTTAAGACTATCCTGTTCGTTGACGCAGGCACTGACGCAGGTCGAGAGCGCTGATGATTTCTGAGCGGCGCTATATAAATGTTCGGTTACAATTACAATTACAATTACAATAGTCGAGGCGAGCTGTAATATTTGTAAATGAGTAAATGACGGATTAGAATCGGTTGAGTTAGGCGCTGCCTTTGGTTGTACAGGCGTCAATAGATCACGACTGATTACGAAGGAGAGCATTTAGCCATAATTATATCTTTAATTTATTATGTAGTATTTATTATTTATTTATGCATGTATAAATATAGGTTATCATCAGAATATAAAAATATAATATGAATATAAGCTTACGTATATTTCATAAGCGCAGCATGTATGTTACAGAATGAGAGATGGCCAGACGGTTGAGGTGGAAGAGGCCCAGCAGAAATATAGAAGGGGAACGTTCGGTGGTAGTGAGCCAGCACGGTCAGACCGTACGTTATAGGCCTACAATAATTAAGACCTCCTTGGCCAGCACACGCAGTCACATAAGTGATTCCTTGGAATCACTCATGACTCCGTGAGGAGAGGGGGATAGAGTGACAGGGTCAGAGGCCATAGGTTAAAACCCATTCACCCCATCAGAACCGCGGCATAATTCAGTTCTAAGAAACGGCGCCAAGGAACAGTGCGAGCCAACGCGTGCGCACATGTTAAAGCGCGCGCTCTGCAATCATCTGCTCCGTCTGTATATAAGGCAGCCGACGCATCGCCAAAGAGTGTCACGCCACCTGTAGACAACCACTGGACCGACTGCGGAAGAGAAGGACGACGAGACTAACGAAGATTAGAGGTTGGAATCAGACTAACAGAACTGTATACAAGCAGCAGGCTATTACACGTGTCTATCAAGGTTATTAAAAGCACTATATAAATTATCAGATATACACACACATACGTACATACATACATACATGCATGCATACAAACATACATACATACATACATACATACATACATACATACATACATACATACATACATACATACATACATACATACATACATACATACATACATACATACACACATACATACATACATACATTCATATATATATATACACATATGTGGGCCGCGGTTGTGTAGGGGTATGTTCGGTGCCATGCAGCCGGAGGTTTGCGGGTTCGAATCCACCTCAAGCCGCCGCGTAGGGACCCTGGACAAGTCCTTCACTCGCAATTAAGTAAGTAAGTAAGTAAGTAAGTAATTGCTCATGCGCTTCGGGGTGAAACTCCGATTCAGTGTCCGCGCTGTAGTTGGGAGCGCCTCTGAGTAGAAATCTTGAAGGGGCGCTACATACGTACATACATACATACGTGGGCCGCGGTTGTGTAGGGATATGTTGGGTGCCTTGCAGCTGGAGGGTTGCGGGTTCGAATCGACCTCAAGCAGTCGCGTAGGGACCCTGGGCAAGTCCTTCACTCGCAATTGCTCATGCGCTTCGGCGTGAAACTCCGATTCAGTGTCCGCGCTGTAGTCGGGAGCGCCTCTGAGTAGAAATCTTGAAGGGGCGCTATAACAAGACTTAGTGCTCATACATACATACATACATACATACGTACGTACATACATACATACATACATACATACATACATACATACATACACACATCCATACATTTACATACATACATTGCCATACATGTACATACATACATACATGCATACATTCATTATGACAGCAGCTGCTTTGTCTTCACTTCCTTTGTCTTATTTTTTTAAGTTTCGTTTTAGGGTCAGTAACTCGTCTTTATTTTCTTTCTTCTTCAGCATTGCTAAATATTTCTGTCTGATGCTCAGAAATCATTTGCATTTTATTCTGTAGCATGAAACTTGTTTGATTTGTTACAACCATTCTCCTACATATATAACAGGTGTGTATGAAGACGGCATGGGCGTAGCCAGGAAAAATGTCGGAGGGGTTTTAAGATTTCGGGGAGGGTCTTCCATTGGAGATGGTCGCAAATTTTTTTAATTTCACATGTAAAAGCATATAAAAAATTTTCGGTAACTTATTTGGGGGGGTTTTAACCTCTAAAACTCCCCCTAAATACGCCCATGCATTCATAGATACATGCTGCTGGTATGTATGTATGTATGTATGTATGTATGTATGTATGTATGTATGAATGCATGGGCGTATTTAGGGGAGTACATGCATGAATCCATGCATGCATACAAACATTCATACATGCATGCTTACATCCATTATTTAACGATCGTTTAACACCGGTAATGTTTCCCAATATCGAAAACTGTCAGAACACTTGGGATGACTCTGGATAGTAATCTTGCACTTTTACCCCCACATTACAGACCTTTGCAAAACTGGTTCTCATAGTATTCTAAGGTCTGCTATTACCAGTGGCGTAACGAAGGGGGAGCAGAGGGGGCAGCCGCTCCCGGGCGAAGCACCAGAGGGGCGCAAAATTAGCTTTCAGTGGTACACAGTACTATGAAAATAAGGATTAAAAGTCAACAAAAAGATTAAAAGGGGGCGCATTCATCAAACCTTGCCCCCGGGCGCTGAAACTCTTCGTTACGCCACTGGCTATTACCACAGACATGTCACACACGATAGCCTCATGAACCTCTTTTGCCTGCTCTCGTTTCGATTGTGCCAACGCTGTGTTTGCAGCCTGCTTAACCTATAAAACCCTTACAACGAGTTACGAGCACAGCACTCCCACCTACTTTCATCCGCTATTATCTCAGTATGTCCCTTCCCACGGTCTGAGACCTTCGGATATTGGTCTTTTGGTTGAGGTTCGATGTTGCACTGTCATATATACTTATAGGCTCTTGTGCATTCCATTTTGCTGCCCCTCCCACCCCATTGAACGAAATCGCCTACCAATGTGTGTTTGATGCTCGAACTCAATCCGATCCTTTAAGTTAAGAAACGCCTCAAACTCACTATTTCTCATTGGCTTTCAAATATCTTCATATCTATAACTGCTCTTCTTCACATGGCGCCTCAGATTCGCATTTCTGTGTGACTGAGTGCGATATGAATGTTTGTACTAATACTAATAATAATTATAATGTCTCCATTAAATTTCGAAGTCTTGTGTCCGCAAGGACCGAAGCTTAGGCCTGCCCTTCGTTGGCTTTGCTGTCTTACATTAAACCTAAAAGTGTCATAAATTAGTTAGTAGTAAAGCTGTCGACATCTCCTGGTTGTTTCAGCAGCTGTTGACGTAAACCATATATACATTAATTTAAGCACGTGAGACCATCTTTTCCAGTGGAAGACTCGAAGGAAGGTAACAGCTGATCTCTCGTTCCCAGGGGCGGCGCTGGCCGGGGGGGTCCTGGGGTCCGGACCCCCCCAGCTGTCGTTCAGACCATTTCTCCAATTCGTGTAAATCCGAATAGATTTTTTTTGGTGGGGGGGGGGGGTCTGGTTTCGCTGACAGCCTTGCAACTAATGTCATGACTTTGTAACTCTTTCCAATATATTAAATTAATATTATGCTTATCACTATTTATTAGGTCTACTCAAATTCTTTAAATTATATTTAACTTACTTACTAAACCTCTCTGCACTGCGTGCTTATGATTGGTACGTCATTGGTCCGTGTGTACAGTGTTGACTCTTAGTGAAAATAATAACAATAATAATTTTATGGCATCATTAAATAGAAATCCGCTTACTGAACTGGTTGAGGCTTGCCACTATAAGAGAGACAAAAACTTATAAGCAATAGTTAAATGGGTATATTTCACAACCGGAGGCAAATTAGATAAATTTCCGTCTTCTCCTTTGGACGGCTTACACAGAGAATAAAATTATAATTTAAAATTTTTAAATACATTGTAGGGCATGTATTAGTTATAAAAAATTATTTATATTATATTATTTAGATGATTCATATGAGAAAAAAAATTAGAAAGTCCAATTTTAACCCGAAATTGCATTGTCCTTTCTAATGGTGAGTCAATTCAACGTTACGTTAGGGTAACAGCTGAAACGCTTAACTGATGTTTTATAATTTTTAGATCATTAACTTACATATATCCATTGCTCTATATGGTTTTTATTAACTAAATAACAAAGTAAATAATTACAAAATAAATAAAACTGTCTGTCTTCAAATATTGGTTACAACACCGTTACGAATGGGTTTCTGCCATCTGGGGAATAAATTGAAAACTCTCGGTTTTTGAATTGGCATCTTCGATAGCAGGGAACCAGTCTGCATTGAATTTACCAACAAGAAATCAATATGGAAGTTTGCTTCTGTTGACAATTTTCGGAAATTTATCCGGTAATGTAATAGTATATAAAAAGATTTACAACTCCGTGACTGTAATTATTGCACTTTGCGTATATATAATTTTTTTTATTTCAAAAATAATATTGAAATTGACAGCCTCGCCACTATAAACTAACTATTTATTGTATCTTAATTCGTCCGGTAAGCATGGAGACCTAATTATGAATATTTTACAACTCCGTTACTACAACTCCGTTACATTATTTTCTATTAAAATTAATTTATTTAATGGTACATGTAGAAAATTTGTCGTAAAAATAGTTTAGGTTGCTGTGTAATAATTTAATGCACACTTAATACTAATTAATCACTAATTATAAACAGTGGCGGTATATATATTATGATGTGTATTTATTACGTAACGGAGTTGTAACGGAGTTGTAAATAATTAGGAATGTGTATGTGTTTCACATAGTAAGAAAACTAACATGAAAAATTAGGCCAAATCTGTCAAATTTAAGCTCTGCTCAATATCAAATATGCTTCAGGACTGCTAGTAAAATATTTGTGTAAGAAATTTTTAAAATTTTTCACGACTTTATTTTTCCCTAATTCTATTTCTGAATTTGCCTCCGGTTGTGAAATATACCCAAATATCTTTTAAACTTGTCACGACACATATTGATGTTTGATGTTTTCTTCTGTTTCAATGTTTTAACTGGATGTTTACAAAATCAAATTAATTAAGATAAAATAGTAATTACATGTTTGCAAATTTTTTGACGAAGTCAACGTAACAACTAACAAATCAAGTTCATTTTTAAGCTATAAATGTTTAGTTCAGAGTGGCTAAAATGAGCTCCATATGGCAACATTATACTCCAAAAAGCGTTGGGGGGAGCTTACGACGCTCCCCAGACCCCCTAATCGTGGGCAGCTTCGCGCCTTTGGCGCTCGCAGTGCCTCGCACTCGGGCGCCTGCCACGCAGCTTGCAAGTTAATTTCATTTTCGTGGACCCCCCAGAACTAAAAACCCAGCGCCGCCCCTGCTCGTTCCCCCAAAACAAAGCGACTAAACCTCTGCGTGTATAGGAAAATCAAAGCATCGCGGTTTCCTTGGAAAAGGAAAGAAGGTCAGAAAATTATTTTACCGGTGGAAAAATATGTTCGTCGACATTTTCTGCTCAGTGCTCCAATGAATTTACGTTCGTTGCAAGAATCCTGGTTATATCGAAGGTCATCTGTATACAGCTTATGCAATTTTGGTGAACATTAATATTTATCTGTCCTAGCGCAGAATTTAGTCCTATAGGCCTAATTCGTAGAGTGCCGTTTCGCAAGAATTGTTAATTTACTATGATTTAGCAGCTCCATTATGCCTAATTTTCGACGATATTCGTTATTTGAATATGATTTACTACTGGGTAGTTGGATTTTGCGGAGTCGGACGACGAAATGTAGGCCTAAACTCAATTTGCTTGTTTATTTCCTCTGACGTCTAAACTATGGTCTACCGAGTTCAACACCGCAACATCACGAATAATATTCTAAATGCATTCGCGTTAAAAGCTATATTATTATGAAAGCCGCTGCAGAGTTTTTAAACCAAGCTATATAAATTATCAGGTAATCAGACATACATACGTAGGGCCTACATACATACATACATACACATACATACATACATACATACATACATACATACATAGGCTACATACATACATACATACATACATACATACATACATACATACATACATACATACATACATACATACATACATACATACATACATACATACATACATACATACATGCAAACACACCTACGTACATAATTACATGCATATAGACAAAAAGACAGACAGATACACGCGAATGTATGCATACATTCTTATAAATGCACGCATGCATAAATAGGCGCTGTACGTTCGATGTGTTGCTCTTTCTGCCGGGTCTACAGGAGTGTTTGGTGAAGGTCATCGTCATAAACCTCCGTCGTCGTCGTCGTCGTCGCCATGTTACTCCTCGACCTTCTCCTCTTCCTCGTCACCCTGCCCTCCGTTGCAGTCTCCAGATTCTTTCGCGACCTCTGCCCACCACTCCTATCGAAGGTCCTTCAGTCCATCTGGATCCGCCTCCGTCACCTCGGACACCGCTGTCTGTCCACTCTGAGGGCAACGATCCCTCTGTTCAGTCGTCTCGAAGACGGTCTCCTGGGTCTGACCTTGACCGTACTGCGCTACGTAAGGTTCGGCAGGGCAGTGGCCGAAATGACGGGCTGCAGGATCTGGTACTGGTTCGCTTTCTTCGATCCAGCCCTCAAGGCACGCCTGGTGGCCCAGCTGAGCCGGGTGACCCAGATGGACAAGACCGACCTTCGACCTGACCAGTGGCAGGACTCTCTGGTCACCCTTTCGTCGTGGTGGGCGCACTGCAAGAGCCTCCTGCTCGATGCCCGGAAGTTGGTCCACGTCGGAGGACCGGCCTACAGCGCATGCGTCTACACGCTCGACGCATGCGCCAAGGGCATCCTCGACTACCAGTGCAACGATCGTCCTCTGGTGCTCATCTTCGGAAGCAGATCCTGACCGCCGTTCGTCGCCATTTTGGCCGATCTACGTCGACTGTCACGTGACCACGCTGAAGCAGCCGACTTCCTGTTGGTGTACATTGAGGAGGCGCATCCGGTAGATGGCTGGGCCTTCCACGATCACGTTCAGATACGTAAGCATCGGTCGCTAGAGGAACGAATCGATGCGGCGCGTCACCTGGCGAATGAATGTGGAACGACGATATCTCTCGTCGTGGACGATATATCGGACGGGGCAAATAAGGCCTACGGGGGTCTTTTTGCGAGGTTGTACGTGTTGCAGAGGGGTACGGTTATGTATCAGGGTGAAAGGGGACCAGCGGGGTGCAGGGTGGGTGAGGTCGAACGGTGGCTTGTTGGATACAAGTCAGAGCGATCTATAGTTAAGCAATACTAGCATCCCTGTCTATATACCTCTGTCTGTCTGTCTGGCTGTATGTATGCTGCAGTATGCATGCACATAATGTATATTCATTCATTCCGAGAATTTATATAGCGCCTCTTAGAGGAACCTACTCAGAGGCGCTCCCAGCCCTGCCACGGCTAAACAGAGAAGACGAGAGAAAGCAGCAAAAGGCAGCTCGGCATTTGCTGCGAGGCATTAAGCGCAGCTCAAGTGGGAGCCCGTATATATTTGTTTGTATGCATGTATGTGTAATTGTATATGTATATATACATGCATGCATGCATGTATGTATGTTGTGTGACAGTGCGTGTTTCTTTGTGTGTATCTTTGTATGCTTTAGTTTCTGTATATACGAATGTGAGCGGCACCTTTCTGCTTGAGCTTGAGTAGCATTTCCAGCCACTTTCTCAGATGTCGGGAAAGGTGTCTTTAGGCTTGTTTCATCAAGCAAGTAAATGCAGGCTGATGCACAGGTGTGCTTAGCAGGCAATTAAGGGGTATCTGCAGAAGCACCTGCATGTAGCGCGTATGGACAATACGCAGAGAAACTTAAACAACAAGAGACTTGCAGACAGACAGACGGATAGACAGACGGACAGACACACACAGACACACAGACAGACAGACACACAGACATACAGACAGACATACAGACAGACAGACAGACAGACAGACAGACAGACTGAACGTTTTGAGGTACTTACAATGCGCTATATTAAATGGCTTGATTCATGCTTACAGACAGACAGAGAGAGAGACAGAGAGACAGAAAGACGGGCGGGCGGGCGGACGGACAGACAGATACATTATACATTAATTTGATTATGTATGTATATTAAATATATTGCATTTATAAATTATTTGCATATATTCTATATTATTATGTAAGTATTACGCAGAGAATAACACCTGCGCTGGTGGCATTGCTCAAGGCACACCTTCCGCAGACAGACGCCACCGCGTATTCAACGTTTTTTTCTCTGGCTAACTGTTGCCGCATGCAGCCAGACGATATTTTGTTACTGATGTCGCAGTCGATGCAATGACGTCAGCGTCGCGTGATCCTCCTCCTCTTCTGCTGCTCGACTGATCACGTTTCTGCTCTCGTCGTCGGCTTAGAGCGAGTTTTTGCTGTCGTCTGCTTAGTGCGAGGCGCTGCTTGACGCTTCTTATGGCCTTGTTAAAAGTCCGTGCCTCTGCATTGCATGGCCTTTTCGCTGTTCCCGACGACGTCCTTGAATGCGATCAGCACAAGATTTTCATTGCTTTCTAAAGGTCATCCTCTGTGTGTATGTATGCGACTATGCATACGTGCTTGTGTATGTATGTATGTCTGAATGTATGTATGTATTTATGTCTGTCTGTATGTATGTATGTATGTATGTATGTATGTATGTATGTATGTATGTCTGAATGTATGTATGTATTTATGTATGTACGTATGTATGTATGTATGTATGTATGTATGTATGTATGTATGTATGTATGTATGCATGTATGTATTTATGCATGTATGTATGTATGTATGTATCCAGATAAATGTGACAGAAAGACTGCTTTGTCTGTCTGTCTGTCTGTCTGTCTGTCTGTCTGTATGTGTCTGTCTGTGTCTGTATTTCTGTCGTATCAATGACTATGCATGAATCTATGTATGTGTCTCTTATGTTTGTATGAAAGAGCCTGCAGCATACCTGTCTGATTGAGGGCCATCCATAAGGGACGTTCGTAACATGGTCTTTAGATTCCTCCTTCCCTTTTGTCCGCATTTGGCATTGCCCTCCCTATCCACTTTTATTAGGCTTCCCCTCTGTTGGTCTTGCAGGATTTGATGTGCTGTAGGATTGGATACTTCGATATTTCCTTGTCTAGAAAAGGACTAATTAGACCGAATAGAATGGTGTACGTTTAATGCACAGACTGTACTAACCGTACAAAATTTAGATGCGGACGTCCGTGCTGACCATAAACTCCTCTCCTATAGTCCGCATTTGGGGGACCATTCACTTGCCCTCTTCCCGGAAATCCTTTGTCGACTAGACAACTGCCTGCCTGGTAGTGCCTGCCTGCCTGCCTGGCTGCCTGGCTGCCTGGCTGCCTGCCTGGCTGCCTGCCTGGCTGCCTGGCTGCCTGCCTGTCTGTCTGTCTGCCTGCCTGCCTGCCTGCCTGCCTGCCTGCCTGTCTGCCTGCCTGGCCGTCTAATTGCAATTGTCGATGCCAGTTTGTCGTAAATCATCGTTAAGCATTAATAATGCCAACGTTGGTTGTTTGAAACAAATTCGCAGTTTACGTCTTAGACCACTCTATATTTGACCTTGAAGCCTTGCAAAAACAAAATAATAATAATCGAGAGAGGAAGGTCGCTGGTAGAAAGAGACGGACAGGCTATCGAGTTGTTCTTTGGTCTTTAAAGTATACCTTGCGTGACTGCACGTGTGAGTAAGTCCCATGGCCGTATTTAGGGGGGAAGGGTTCGGGGTTCAAACCTCCCCCCAAATAAGTTTCTGGGGAAAAAATTTATAGGCTTTTACATGCGAAATACGAAAAAACCTTAACTTTTCAGACAATCTTCAATGGAAAATCCCCGAAATTTTAAAACCCCCTCCGAATTTTTTCCATGGCTACGCCCATGGTCACTAAGTCCGTCCGTCCGTCTGTCTTTCTGTCTGCGGTGACGGACACCAGCAGGTGTATTAGGCCTATATAACCTTATATGTAACCGCGAAACAGTGCCTTCAGTATTACAAGTTGAACCTAGTCCTGGGAGTCACTTTGGTCAGCCAATCTGACCCCACTTGACCCTAAAGTGACTTGAGGTCGACTTGAAGTCGACAACTTGGACTCAAAACGACTTGACCCGACTTGGTAGAAAAACAACCAACTTTCGACTTAAAGTCGACTTCTGACATGGTAATTACGATTACGTAGGCTAATAATACAAAAATGTCATGCCAATTTGCCTGGCAAGCATTAATTTCATATACTAATGAGTAATGAGATCTCAACACCTGATGAATAAAATTGCTTATTAGGCCTATTTTAACTGTTTGTGTTTGTGCTTGAACAGTTTTGTAATGCTCTAATGGGTTAACAGAAGAATCTGCAGTGGACCGCGGACTGGTTGCACTGAATGGCGTGTTAAAATGACACAGTTTAATTCTGTTGTCATAATTATTTGGCCACTAACGTCATTCAAATAGCAATGCATGCGTATCATCCCTCAGTACTACCACTTACCGACAATATAGTCGATCATTGTCTAATACAACCGTTTTTCCGTCTGCAAACGACCAATGCAGTGCACCAAAGTAGCGCCAAATCATGATATCATGATATAGATAAATCGACACCGATAAAAAATAAGTAGGCCTAAGTAACTGCTTAGCCCAACCGACGCAACCGGCGTCGATAATACAAAATAATATCGCAGTACCGTTCTGCGTTTCTTACTCTTTCAAATGAGATGAAAATCAACTTTTATCTTCAACACTTCAATTCAATATATATCGTCAACATAAATCAACTATATTTCTTAACACTTCACTCTCAATATACAGCTCTAATCTACTGTATTAAGACCACTGCATTATTCAAATCGATTGTAATCAGCCATTTCTAACATTTCCAGCGCTATTAGCACGTATTCAGTCAATGTTTACATAATGGACAAGCGGCGCTGACCGCCCGCTCAACTAGATCATGTTTATAAATATAGCCTATAATCATATACAGGTGTATTGTCATGACACAACCCTAACACACTATAGGTCTTAAAAACGCTTGTTCACGCTAAAAACACTATACAACTGCTTAAACGCCGCCGTGGCCTCACGATCATTAGTGTGGCGAGATAAATTTAGATTTGTTTGTGCCCAAGTCGGTTTAAGTCGACTTCTGTAGAAAACAACTTGAGGTTACTTTTCAGTACAAATTCGACTTGGGGGTCAGTTGCGCTAAGCAGAAACGAC
The DNA here is from genome assembly GCA_020284085.1 of Aporrectodea caliginosa. NCBI lineage: Eukaryota > Metazoa > Annelida > Clitellata > Crassiclitellata > Lumbricidae > Aporrectodea > Aporrectodea caliginosa. The sequence goes on from JACEVL010000218.1 coordinate 340,366, forward strand.
TCGACTCGACTTGGGATGCCCAAGTCGACTGGGGTCGACTTATTGGGGTCGACTCCCAGGTCTAGTTGAACCACTATAATAATATTAGCCTATAATCATTACATGTAGCCTACCACGTATACGCCCTTAACAGTGTATGTTATCAGTATACTTGTACAATTATTTTGATGTAAACGAATGGGTTGATCATGCAACCGTTTTTACGAATTTATTGGACATTAACTCAAATGCTGTAGTAATGCAAGGCAGCTGTTTTTGTAATATTAATGTAAGAGTAAATGTTAGAAGGATAAAACGTTTACTCACAATTATTAGGGTTGGATGATTGTTGATTCGGATTGGTGGTTAAAACGTGTACGCTTTTGTAAAATGTGTGACCGACTTGACAAAACTAAAACCGATTCCAATCGTGAATGTAATAATGTCTGCCCAGGCTATACACTAGTGTGGCTAGACAACATAAAAATAGACTGCTGTTCGGAGTTCAAGAATGTTCACTGTTGCTTGGTACGAGACAGTTTGTCAAAGTTCTTTTTAAAAAGACCAAAATAATGTCTGACCGCAGTAACTGTGCTATAATTATTACCAAACAATTCATGGACAACGGCGTTCTGTTTGCATTAATGTCTTACATAGTTTTTAAAAGTGCATATCTGTAAACATATTTTTTTAATTTTGTACTTTGAGCCCAGATCCCTTGATTCCAACTAAAATCAAGATTGTAAGGTTCTATAGGTGTAAGTTAGATCAGTCTTTCTCAAAGTATGAAGAGTTTGGCTATTGTAGATTTGAATTGATATAACGCCGGTGAATAAGCTGGTCTCCCTGACGTGGCTTTTGTGGGCACTGAGAAATTTTCGAAGATTTACATTACATTCTGCCGATACCTCTTGTGTTCCGTGTGGGGAAGACAAGGGTTCCGTGAGGGATTTGGATGTGTTGTTTGAAAGTGTTGTTACATTTTAAGTAAGACTCCGAGGTGAAGACGCGGGTTCCATGGGAAAATTTCATTTAAATAATTTCTAACCTAATGTTTATGGGTTAAAACGGTAGGATAGCCTGAATACCCTGATTACTGTTTAGAAACATAATAGGCTACCAGAATACAAATAGTTTAGGTCAGGGTTCCGTCAAAAATTTACAGATCAAAAGAGAAGCTAAAACAAATTGAAAAGCACTGGTTTAGACAGTCGTATAATTCGTATATATTCTCTTGACATAAATATTTTACTGTGTTTATGACTTAAACGTCAAACGTTGAGAACATCTAAGTATTTATCCAACATCTCTCTGTTGTTGACTTTGTTGTTTATTTGTATTAATATTTGCATTTGCGGTTTGATGGCCTATAGAGTCTGTTTACTGATGACTTACAGACTACTTATAAGTCCACCTCTGTGGGGGCGATCTAGAGTTTAAAATTACAGTTCAACTTTGTATGCTGCCATCAGAAGAGGTCACGTAACACCAGCTCATGAAGTTGCGCTCTGCAAAGCCCTATACCTGGCCCAGGTGCGACAGATATCTCGTCGATGTTAACTGAATCCTCTTCGGATGCCAGATTCAAAGTTTAAGTTTGAGTGCCATCGCTTTCGACTAAACAAGCTGGGAATCTTTCTGCTTGTCTTGTTTGCCTTTTTGCAACTGATATAATTGAAAGTGGCAGTTGTGACGACAATGCTGTACAACTTTTGTCCAAATGGTCTCCTAAATTCTGAATTGTTTCAGTTGAAATTTGTGTCGCGATATTATACTTTTTAAACTGTTTACTGAACGAGGACTTTTGAATAACATATTATTAGGCATAGCATACATCATACGGCATTATAGGTGTACCGTGTACTCAGGGGCGGAGACTTAGGGGGGACAGGGGGACGGTCCCCCCCCGAAACTTGAGGTGGGGGGGGACGGAGCTGCTTATATCCCCCAATATTTCTGAAATATTTCATGAATATAATAATAATAGCTACGAGTGACAGCTGGTTCTTATCAGCACTCAAATAATAAAGCAATTTTGTTCAGATGACATCTTAAAATGCTTCCATTACAGTGTGGAAATTCAAAATTTTTAGATGGGGAGGGGTCACATCCCCTCCAAACACGACTCAAACTACATGTAAGCTACGAGTGACAGCTGGTTCCTATCATCACTCAAATTATAGAGCAATTTTTTTTCAGATGACAGCTTAAAATGCTACCATTAGTGTGGAAATTCAAAAATTTAGATGGGGAGGGGTCACATCCCCTCCCCAAACCCCTCCCAAACTCAAACACGACTCAAACTACATGTAGCCTAAGCTACGAGTGACAGCTGGTTCCTATCAGCACTCAAATTATAGAGCAATTTTTTTCAGATGACAGCTAAAAATGCTACCATTACAGTGTGGAAATTCAAAAAATTTAGATGGGGAGGGGGCACATCCCCTCCCCAAACCCCTCCCCCTGCTCGGCGCTGCGCGCCTCGCCGATCGTCCTTCGGCCGCTCCTTCACCGGTCCCCCCAAACCCAAGACCAAGTCTCCGCCTATGCGTGTGACAGTAAGTTGCATTGTGTACTATAAACACGTTTTGTACTATGTGTACTTTCTGAATAAAAACGTGTACATTTACATTCAACATTTACTTTAATACCTGTACCTGACCGCATTTACTACAGGTTTTTGTTCGTACTGTGTAATTACTTAGGCATAATGGACTAAATAAGGCATTATAATAGGCCTGCATTAAATCATTTCATGTAAGAGAGATTGTTAGATTAATAAAATATTATTCTTAAAAGCTGTTATTTTATATTAACGTTCTTTCGATGCTGGCTAGTCTTCTAATTTTCATTTGTATTTCTTATACTGTTCCATTTGTCAATTGCTTTCTATCATGCAACTCGCTGCGTTTCGTCAGTCTGTTCTCTTAAACAAAGATCTATAGCATGCAAGCATTTGAGCATGTATATGTCTCCGAGCAGTCAATATTTATACCAAAACCTGTGATGGCCACAATAATTGTATTCCATTTGCTAGACACTGCAAACTAGGTCTACCAGAAGAAAGCTTAAACTATTAACAAAGGACGATACAGGGCAGGCAATTCGGCGACTCTGGGTTGAGTTCCTCGAAACTGATCAGGGTGAGAGCAGGCTGGTTTAAGTGCAGTTGTAAAGTTAACAAGTCATAAAACTCGGGCAGTGGAAAAAAGGTCACCTAAACTACAGAACTAAAGGCAAGGTCATTAAGAAATACAGCCTAACAACATTGCGCTTCCCCATTTGTGGGCTACTCAACTGTTGTAACTATTACTACTCCTACTCCTACTCCTACCCCTACCCCTACCACTACCACTACCACTACTACTACTACTACTACTGCTAGTCTGCTACACATACTGTTACTGCTACTACTAGGCTACTACGACTAGCCTACTACCACTACTACCACTACCACCACTAATTACATCCAAACAATTTCTGTTATCAGTTCAGTTGGATTTTAACTTAGCGTGGCATATATCCAATGGATTTACATAGATAGGCCTACTGCAATTCTACTTTTGAAAAAATTATTATCGGATGATGGTAGACCTGATCAGCTTCAAGATCACTTCTTTTAGTGCACAGATTCCTTAAGTAGGCTAAATCAAATTTCAACATGGGCCACGTTTGCGGATGCTGAAAAAGTGATGTTGCCGACAACTACATGCATGAAGCCATAAGCTTACATGACAGTCTCTTCTGACCTAATGCTATTAATGGCGATATACACTGGAAGAAGTAGGCTTTAATACAAAACAGTTTCTGTTGGTGGTGTAGTTCAAAATAGCTGTGCCAACTTTCTCGCGATAGTTCTACGGGGACCGATAGTCTAGGCCTTCGTTCCTATTTAGGCCTAATAAACGACTTTGAAGCTGCAAACGATAATGCACAGGCCTAACGTCGGCCTGAGATTGTATCTCTCTCTTGAACTTATCGTAGAATTTGCCGATAATATCGAAGGTTCCTGCGTTGATGTTGGATGAGACCGCCAGAGAGCGGAACCCGAGGGTAACGCGAGTAGGCCTATTGTTGAAGGTTGGTTCAGCTTTAGCTTAAACGGTGCCAAAGTTCCCCAAGTGTCATATTCTCTATTGTACCTGCTCGCATTGGTCGTTCTCGAAGCCGGAGAACAAATGCCCTTGTTAACCCCGCGGCCCTTATTTGGATAAATCCCTCCCAACCACAACCACCCCACTGTGCCTCCCTTCCAGCTGACGCCTCAGCTATTTACCGCGCCGTGATATGCAAATCGTATGCAACCTTGATACGGAACCCCGTTTGACCCTCGAAGGGCGGCACATGTGCGACTGTGTGGTCAACCACAGCGGCTGACCAATAGGCGTCTGTCTAGCATCGGGATGTCTGGGGGCAGTTGAACTCCGTCCGTAGTCTGAACGAATGGTCATTGCGACTGTGTACAAGTCTGCTGTGCACAAAGGTGGTTTCATTGTTTCTCGTAATTTGAAGAGGGTACAGTTGGACAGGTGAGATTTCGTGCCTAACACGTCTTGACAAAGAATTTCTTCGGAACATCGCCTAATTTTGAGAGTTGAATTTTCTGTATGAAAAACACGGTGAAAGTAGTTTAAAGGTCGGTACAAGTAGTTTAAAGGTCATACTGAGGTCAACTTGTCTGTTTATTAATGTTTAACACGTAGAAACGACGTTTATTAGGCTATAGGCTGCTAGTGACCTAGTTTTGAACCGCCCGGTCCTTTAGTTCCAAACGTCGAAATTTAGTCGAGCGTGGGCTTTCATAGGCCTACCCTTGTCTCGAATCGGTTTTATGAGGCAAGGATTAATTTCGGTGCCAAAAATTAAATTCCGTTTAATATCTCTATCTGGGTTCATATTTAGGCCCCTACCACGAAATAATCTGTTGCGCAACACTTTTGAAATGAACAAAACGTTGTTCGACGTGCCACACACCGACAATTTGGTAACAAAGCACGTCAGGTGTTAGTTGTAGAGGTCGAGAAGCACGGTGATTTATAACAGGGCACACAACAGACGGTAACAAAAAGGTCAACCAGTGCTCTGACGCTACCACTTTAGCAGACATGTAGGACTACGGTCCGCTTTGTTTCTATAGGACAATTCTTGCATCATCTTCGACAGCATGCTATAAGGTTTACTCACGGTGACGGAAGTATCGACTTTAATTTCGATGAATTACATGCATGTAGCTTAGCGTTATGATGATGCATGGGGTAATCAGCGCGTGAAGTGTCGTGCATATTCATCTGTATAATTAATCAACTTAAGTTTACTCAAATGTTGGGAAATGGTCGTGATTGGTTGATGTGGTTGCCATATGAACGTCTTGTTCACCAAATGGCGGGACTATTGAGAAGTTTTGAAAGCGCTATATAAATACCGCTATTAGATGGTGTGTGCGTTTGACTAGCTGAGCGGTTGAGTGGCAATTTTGTCTTGAAAACGAAGCTATCAGCAAAGATCTTAAGAGTACACACTCTATGTAAAGCTTGCAGGTGTTATGTTGGCATTCGCCAGACGTCGGTAGATATGTAAAATCGTCTGGTCTCCTCTCTGTCTGTCTGTAATACTCTGTATGTCTCGCTTTGCTCCTCCACTTGTCTCACTGTCTGTCTGAACGTCTCTCTTTCTCGCTCTGCCCCAATACTTGTGTCACTCAACCAACTTGTAGCTCAGTGTCAGTGTGGCTGGACTATTTCTCCTTGGTATTCCACCAGGCTTTGGTCCAAAGCCCTCTCACAGTAACCAGTAACTGTAATGAATGTGGGGTCAGAGTCCCAGTAGTGTTGACAGTGTGGTGATATCTGACACTTGTAGTTAACCCAGGGGATTTCTGAAATGCAGACATAACATTCTTTGTGTTAATATCTTCATAGGCCTATAATATATCAGATGATTCGTGACAATTTATACAAATGCACGGGCAACTGATAGTAATTTGATTGTAGGCTTATTATAAAGTACTGGAAGATGTTTGTAATTAGAAGGAATTTTACATTATCAATTTGATAATAATTAATACAAGATAATATAAGTTTAATACTGAAAAATTGTTGTGGTGTGCAAATCCGAAAGTTTAGTTAACATGTTTCTTTCACCATCTAGATTCTAGAGGTTTCAGCATTACTTTACATTCAATTGCTTGTTAATTACAAATTCTGTATCTATGGTTTTTACAGGACCTTTGACTGTTTTCATGCCAAAAACAATCTAATCTATTGACTTTCATGGTGCTATTATTATAATGCAAGTAAAAGACCATCAGGTCTCTATGGGGTTCATTCGTGGGGCAATCAGTGCACACAGAAAAGCTGAGAGTCAGAGTCCATGCTGAAAATGTGCCAAAAAGTGAATAACGTCTATTACACTTTAACTGTTTGATCATTGTTTGGAAATCAGCATTTAATAGAGCAAGTACCCATCGAAGTTACTATATTGGAGTCAGATGATGTTAAGATGTTGTTAACAATATAAAGTTCATCTACTCCTATTAACGATGTACCTTTTTGCTCCATTTCCTTTAATTCTTCTATACCATTTCACTCTGGCCCCTTTTTGCAGAAGTTGTTAATTCTAGTTGAAATTCGCAACAGGACAGAAAGATGTCAAATTTCTGTTGCCCATAATACTTGAGTTAATAACACACCCTTTTTTTATTATGTGATTCTTAATGCCATTTCCAGATTCAACGCAGAAGAAGGTTCAGTGTACTGTGGTTCAAGTTAATCATTGGATTGTTGCTTGTTTTTTCCAGATTGATACTAAGAGCTGCAGCTGTGATACCTTGAAATGGATCGTCTAGTTGGTCTGATCGCAGGGGCAACCAAGACCCGCAACAAGAACAATGATGATTATGCGGATCGCCTGAGCTCTCGCTACACGGTCGTCCTGTTGGTGATGTTTGCTGTCCTAACCACCATGAATTCCTATGTTCGCAACCCAATCACCTGCTGGACACCGAACCACTTCACTGGTCCGCATACAAAGTTTGCGACTCAGTACTGCTGGATCAAGAACACCTACTATCTTCCGTGGAGCCAGGAAGTTCCGAGGGGAAAGAACGAGGCGGGTCGTCAGATGATTCCATACTACCAGTGGATCTCCATAATTCTTCTACTCCAGGCGGTCCTCTTCTACCTGCCTTCAATGGTGTGGCATGGGCTGAACAGCAAGGCTGGTGTAGACGCAGACAACATCCTGTCAGCGGCGCACAGTCTGTCACGGACGGAAAGGGTGGACTCGCAGGCGAAGACTCTCCAAGTTCTTGCAAAGCACATGGATCGCTTCCTGAATAGTAGGCAGACTCCTGAGGGATGTGGTTGTGGCGTGAAGTGCATTATGTCGACTGGAAGACTGTGCGGCAGAAGGTATGATGCGCATAATATGTTACAAAGAATCAAATTATTATCGGGTCTTTTCTGACTGGTGCAATTTTCTGGCAGGCTTTCTTTAACTCGCCACTAAAATTTGCTGCAATACTTTTGTTCATGAGTTTACTTTGAAGTTGTCAAAAGGACAGACCATTGACAGAATTTTGTCTTTATCAATTTTAAATGTTTACTGATTAAGAGAATGAATTTTTTCTTTTGTAGGTTGGGCAGTTACCTGCTTGTCCTCTTCCTGGTCTCGAAGGTACTCTACATTTTGAACATCTTTGCCCAGCTCTTCCTTCTCAACAAGGTTCTTGCGATGAAGTACAATACCTTCGGCTTCGACATGCTGAAAAACATGGCCGGCTCCAAGGACTGGACGGAGGACGAGAGCTATGTCGCCTTCCCACGTGTGACCTTATGCGACTTTGACGCGCGCGGCCAAGACATGGTCAACACCCATCGCTACACGATCCAGTGCGTCCTTCCAGTTAACATGTACAACGAGAAAATCTACCTGTTCCTCTGGTTCTGGATGATGTTTGTCCTCGGCGTCAGCATCATCAGTCTCTTTGTCTGGATTGCGCGTGCCATTCACCAGGGCGACCGCATTATGTTCATCAAGAACCACCTGCTCCTAGGTGGTCGTCTCACCGGAGACGTTCACTCGGAGCTGATCCGAAAGTTCACCATCGACTACTTGCGCCAGGATGGAGCATTCATCATGCGCCTGATCGCACACAACGCAAACAACGTGACGACGACTGAGGTCATCTGCGCTGTCTGGGATTCGTGGAAGGAGAACAACGTGGTTGGACGGAGCGGGCTGTACCCCGATGCACAGGAGCTCATGTCATTGAACAGCAAAGACGTAAAGTGTTAGGTCATTGAAAGAATACATATGTCTTTCTAAGCCTGGAGAACGTCTATCAGATCGATAAACTCTTCATGCTTGAAAGTTGAGTTGGTTTATTATGATAGGTGATCTTATATCAGAATGTCTGAGCATCCTGCATTTTGTATGCTCTCAATAAGCAGTGTTTACAGAAAAGTAGTTTTAAAACTTATTTACCTGGACTAGTTTTTAGTTTGAAACAAATTCTTGATGTAAACAATTCATTTTGAAAGAGTTATGACATGTTTCTTTTTATACAAGATGAATATGCTGTCAAGAAGAGGCAAAGTTTTTATGAGGATTAGTGCCTTGAAAGTTTGATTTTACTTAAACGTTTTGGTGCACAATATATGTCCTGTATTGCCAATTATGAAAGGTTCTTCAAAATTGTGTAAACACTATTTTTAATAAATGATAGTCTGAATGATATTTTGACAAACGGTTTAAATATTCTCAATTGGAATAATATCCATTTTACATTAGGCGAATACTCGATTTGATAAATGCTTTAAATCAGAGCTATAAAGAACATTCAGTAGTTTCAAAAATCTTAATGGACACTCAGGAATTGTCTTTGTACTAAATGAAAACTGATTGACTAGATAAATACTTCAATTCATTTCAGATCAGGTCATTTCTATTCTCAAGACACTAAGTTTTAAAATGTGGTGTATGATGAAATATTTATATTATATTTCGCTTGTGAATCTGAATTTGCAGAAACAAAGTGGTTTGCACCTTCAGAAACGGAAATTTGCTTTTTCAGAACAGTCACAAGTGTTTCTTAATTACAAAATATATGATGCCAAGCTCAAATAAAACTGCCAAGGTAAATCAAATTAACATTTAGCAGTTTTAATAAACTTGTAATAATCTGTTTAGCCCTGCAGGTTTACCAGTAGTTGCTGATCACTTGGTTGGAATGGATTATGTCATACAGGAAAGTTGACTTTACATACATATAATAATTATATGTGTTTAAGTAGGCCTATGGTTTATATTTTTTTAGAACTTGCAGTTTCAACATTTACATTATGGTGATAGATCTTTTTACATGTCTTTAATTAGACTGAATTGTTAGAAGGCTTTTAAAGACCGTTTATTTTCAAACGAGCATCTTTAAAATTTCGCCTGTCTTCAATGTGTCAGTTGACAATTTGCTCACAAGACTTGCATTAAGTTTAGTGTTGCTGTTAGGATTGTGCTGCAGGCTACATGCAAATGTGAACTGTTAATTGACTGTGCAGCTTTGTGTGACAACAATAATGATAGCAAAATATTTTTATAAATGGTGACGGCTATTTTTATACATGAAATAGGATTTTTGGACAATTTTCTGTATTGTGGTTTCCTGCTGGTGTTTACAAATACTGTATCTTTACAAGGATGTATTTTGCCAACAGTTTTACTTGAGGTCAGAACTGTAATTATCCTTTGTCCTTTTGGTATTGAATATATTTTACAAACCATTTTACATATTATTCTGATAGAAATTGTATCCTTGGTCCTTTTTTTTATTGAATATTGATATTTTATAAACCATTTTAGTATTTTACGTATTATCTTAATGGAAATGTAGATGTAGATATAGTTTATTACATTTAAATGCATTGTGGTGTCAAATTGTGGTGTAGTTCCTTGTTCTTGACAAAGGTTGCTTCCACCCTCCCAGTATTACTGCCTAGAATCATGTTTTTAAGACAGTTTCGACCAGCAAGTATATATTTTCATATAACATATCATTTTACTGGCCTTTTGGCTTGAGAATTTAGTGTGTTTTGTATTGGTTTTGTGAAGCATGTGAAATTAAGTATGATTTAAGCCAGGAGAGTATTTTGTGACTCTTAATACGATTCCTGTTAGGAGATTATTTTGTGGCTTTTACTCGTATTACAATATATTATATTGGAAATGATCAATAGCATATTGGGTAGGAATGAGTGCTTTCTTTGTGGCCAAAAATCGTGGGTTAATGGAAAAAATTGGGGTGTCAATTCGGGAGTCATGGGTTTAGAGAGTATGTCAGTATGTTGGATAAACGGGAATGGAATTCCATTTTGGGAATGATTGTAGTACATCTAAAAAATTTATGGGAAAAGTCTGATGGTTGGCGTGCTGACTGATAATTATTGACTGCCGGACTGTTGTGCACGAGGTAGGGGTGCATATATCAAAATCCCAATATGTACAGCAGTTCATAAATATGTTATAATAAAACTGGAAGCTGGATGAGCGACAAAATCATGGTATTATTGCTAATGATTGCAGTAACATAGAAGTTGGATGAGCATATTTATAGCAGAAGTAGAAGTTGGATGAGCGATGATACCATGGTATTGATGCTAAATTGTTGCAGTAAAACTAGAATTTGATGAGCGATCAAAATATTTATAGTAGGCTAGAAGGAGCAGTTGAATGAAGATTGAAATATGTTGTAGTAGAAGTAGAAGTTGGATGAGCGATGAAAACATGGCTAAAATATGGGTAAACGTGTAGTTTAGCGTCGTAAATTGTTCGCCCATTGTAGCATTGTTATTTTTCTTCAGTTCAACTTTGGCAAGTAGCCTTTTCATCAATCCAGCTTCTATTTAAGCAGGAATTATTTTCATCAATACGACTTCTATTTAAGCAAGATTCTTTTAAACAATCCCACTTCTATTTAAGCAAAAATTATTTGCATCAATCCCACTTCTGTTTTAATAGCAAGAATTCTTTTTGTCAATCCAACTTGTATAGTTGTATTCGACCAAAGCTGAAACTCGTGCAATGGCGACATTGGCGAGTAATTTACGACGCTAAACTACACGTTTACCAGAATACTCGTATGTTTTAAATAATTTTACGACTCTGTACGTAGGCCCTGTTGGGATTTGGGCATATGCAGTAGGGTGTTTCGAAATTTCTGCCCCAATAGCGCACCCTAGCGGATTCTGCTTAATAAACTATAAAATGATTTGCGAACCATAAGCGGGTACAAGGCTGCTTTTAGTGCTCGGGGGCAGTAGTGTAGTCCTAAAAATGAAGTGGGGGGAACGCCTGCATATTGAAGTAAGCAAAAAGTGCAATCTTGCAAGAATTTTGCATAGTGTGAGAAAAAAGTGGGGGAACGGCGACCCCCCCCCCCCCACTACACCACTGCTCGGGGGTGTCTGTGTCTCTGTCTGTCTTGATTGTGTGTGTGTTGAGATGATTTGTTTAGCTTTTACGTCGCTGTACATGTTGGCCTACGTGTAGTTGATCGCTTCAGTAAAATATTAGGAAAATCCGTTATTTTTCGTGCGGTTTTAATTAATGATCCCTTTGAAGAACGTGGCTCCACCAATGTTTCTTGCGTTCGGATGGATCGAATGACTATGACATTTGTATCCGAAAGTTCTCAGCTCTACATAAAATGGTGATGTGGCAGAGCAGGTCAGTAATAGGTCAGTAATAGCGAGATGGTTGATTAGCAGCGCCTCTGATTGGTGTGCACTGCGAGAGGCGCTATATACATGTAAATTGATAGATACAATACAATTTGATGCCCTCTTAAACAGTAACGCTATACTGCGTCAACCCGGGCACCAAATAATCAGGAATTATTAAATATGATGTAGCATGTAGTGAAAGTCATAGCGTGAGTGGCGAAGCTTGCCGGTAGGCCTAATATGGTTGAAGTTACACGGATGAATTGTTTGTAGGCTAGGCCTACCCATAGTTTAGTTGTCATCAAGTGGGGGTTGAAAATGTTACGGAGTGCCAAAGTAGGCTTACACGGACGCATTTCAAAATCCAATGTTGATATGTTGCCCTCGAAACAACATACTGACGGCTCGCTCGTGAGCTATTTTTGTTTTCAGACCAACATCTTTCAGTTGCTTAGCTGAAGGGGTTAGAGCTGGGATGAACCCTCCGCCCCACCCCGTCGTTCAACACAGAACGACACAATCTCTTCCAAATTAGCAGTGTGAACTTGACCCTATACCTACCTCCTTACTGAAAGACTGCTCATCTATTCTCGTTCCCATCATCACCAAAATAATCAACCTCTCCTTATCTACTGGCAATTTTCCCCTCCTCTTCAAACATTCTTTAGTCACTCCACTTCTCAAGAAACCATCACTTGATAAAGAAATCCTTTCAAACTACCGACCTGTCTCCAACCTGTCATTCATCTCTAAACTAACCGAACGCATAGTCCTGTCTCGGATAAATGATTACCTGACTTCAAACTCACTCCTTAACCCACACCAGTCTGGTTTTACCAAGCGGCACTCAACCGAAACCCTTCTCACTTGCCTCTACAATAAACTTGTTTCTGCCATTTCTCATCAACAAGTCTCCCGTCTGTGCCTCCTTGATATTTCTGCAGCTTTCGACACCATTGACCACAACATATTACTCCAAAGACTGTCTACCTGGTTCGGTTTTACCGACACTGCTCTCCTCTGGATTCAGACCTATCTCTCTTCCCGCTCTTTCTCTGTTAAAACACCAGAAACCTCATCGCAATCATGCCCTCTCACCTGTGGTGTTCCGCAAGGTTCTGTTCTTGGGCCCCTATTGTTCATCCTTTACACTACTCCACTCAGCTCACTCATCAAAGCATCCTCAGTTGACCATCACCTATACGCTGACGATACCCAATTATTCATTTCATTCTCTCCCAGCAGCTTCGCCGACTCCATAGATCATCTCCTTGGTGTGGTAAAACAAATCTCCTGGATGACTTCAAACATGTTGTGCCTCAACCCCTCTAAAACTGAATTCATTCTTATAGGCCTCCGTGAGCAACTCAAGAAAATCCCAGATCCCTCTATTTCCCTCAGCCTTGACTCTGTATCCACTCACACATTCATAGCAAATTCTCCTGTCCGCAACCTAGGTGTGACTTTTTGACCAGAATCTTAGCTTTTCCGATCACATCACCCATCTTTCCCGTTCTTGCTTCATGCACATCCGTGACCTGCGTAGAATCCGCCCTATGCTTGACTTCAAAACCTCATCAACAATCGCCACATCAATAGTTCACGCTAAATTAGATTACTGCAATGCTCTCTTTCTCAGGTGGCCCTGGCTTGCGGGACCTTCGGCCCCTTTTGGGTCTCCTGGGCATACCGACTAATCTCGAAAACAGTTTCATGTACTTACGACCTGTATTTTAAGTTGGTTGCTGAATAAAATATGTTATGTTATGTTATGTTTCTCAACATAGATACCACTCAAATTAATCGCATCCAAGCCATTCAGAATGCCCTCGCCCGTGCTGTCACCAAAACCCCCAAACACCACCACATCACACCTGTCAAAAAAATCACTCCACTGGCTCAAAATTCCTGAACGAATAGAATATAAAGTCCTATCCCTCACCTACAATGCACTTCAATCCTCTCAGCCCTCGTATCTCCGTCACCATAGCTGTCCCGCCTCTTTGGAACAAACTCCCGCCTGTGCTACGACAAATATCCGATCCATCCTATGAACTCACCAAAACCTCACCTCTTGCTATCTCTCCACAGGTCTTCCACTCAAAACTGAAAACACTGCTTTTTCACAAATCCTATCCCGATTCCTTCTCTTCCCCTCACCTTCCTCGCCATTTCAACTCTAAGCATCATCCACCTTAGCCGTCTGACTGTCTGCCTGCCTGACTCTCTGGATTTTGACCCCCTGCCTATCGATTCTGTTTTGGTTAAGCGCCTGTGAATAAGCTGGTTCCCGCGACTTCGCTTTTGTGAGCGCTGTAGAAATATCGAGTTTACGATTACGATTACGATTACAGAGGATGTATGAACGAGTACGTGCTTGCAGCAGCTTCTCCAACTGTTGTGCTGCAGACCTCAGTGTTTCAAGATCCCCTTTTGCACCGCTGGCACCTAAAAAGTATTGCTCATCTGTAGGCCTACCAAAATTCGTAAAAAAAATTTCGCCATTACGTAAGCCTTATCAATCTGCGTACGGTATACTGTTCCATCGCATCTTACGGATAATACCAATAAATCACGTGTCAGTTTTTTGGCAAGAATTTGTCTGTGGCTCTGTACAGTAGGCCTACGTACATTGTAAGAATTCTTTTGAGATGCTGGCGTTAAGTACTGAAAATCTAAGTCTAGTTCAGTTACCACGTTACTAGCTGCTGCTGTTCCATGAGAAAGCAGACGCAACAGTGCTGACAGCAACCCTTGACAGAAATGAATGAATGAAAATGCACTCAGAGTTAGTTTCTTTGCATCTCCATTTAAGTAGGGCTATGCACGAAGAAGCTGTCGACTTTATCTGCCATTTTCTCATTGACCTTTGAGATTGCTCTTTCCATGTCAGACATCTTCACATCTTGAAATATTAATATGCACTAAAACTTTTCAAAAAATGAGGCGAATTCACCTTTTGAAATCACATAAATGCCATATCTTTTCAGCTTGGGGAGCAAACCCGTGACCAAAGGCCTAAATTTCCATCGATCCTACTGGGGCACAGCCCCAGACCCTAATTCGTCCCTCATGAGCAGTTGAGAAAATTCCTTAGAATAAGCCATGATGCTGTCTAAGTTCTGGCAACGATGGGAACAATATATATATATTCAAGAGCTATAGGGTCACAGATATATACATGTAGACTACTTTGAAGACCGTTACCTGCGAGCCGAAATATTTAGAAGTATAATAGCAGTCTTATCAACTGATTTTACCTGCGAGCCAAAGTATTTAGAAGTATAATAGCAGTCTTATCAGCTGTTTTGCAGCCTGAAAGGGGTTGCCCATTAAGGACTTCCGCAGGATCGTAGAGGAGGGATGGGGTTATGACGTCCGCATTCAAGTTTTGTACGTGCAGTTATTTCAGTGCAGCTTTCAGCTAAACTCCTAATTAGGGTAGGCCCTAAGCGTAATCTGGAAATTTCTAAAGTGCCCGAAACGTGAAGTCGCGGGAATCACCTTATTCCCAGGTGCCTAATAAAAACAAAATCGATAGGCAGGTAGGGTCAAAATCGGTTCCAGGTGAAGATCCAAAGGCGCAGGCAGTCAAACGGCCAACTTAATTAGATGGATGGTGTTTAGAGTTGAATTAGAGTTGAAGCGGCGAGGGAGGTAAGCCGAAGAGGTGGTCTCAGGATATGATTTGTGAAATAACATTGTTTTCAGTTTTGAGTGAAAGATCTGTGGACAGATAGAACGACTCTGAACGAGGTGAGGTTTTGGTGAGTTCGTAGGTCGGATCAGATTTTTGGCGTAATTTAGGCGGATCCGAGTTTGATCCAGAGAAGCGGAACAGCTATGGCTATGGAATGATTTGCAAATTTTAGCGATTAGGTGACGGAAGGGTGGAGAACATCGACGTATAGCCTAGGCCTATAGCATACGTCGATGGTAGATAAGTATTTGGGCGGAAGAGGAGCGGGTTGAGCTAAGATTGCGAAGTGGTTGGAAAGGAATAGGGAGCCTACTGTAACTTGCGAAAATAGAAAGGCTATATGATTGAAGTGTGTTCACTGCATGTGTTGTAGGTGAGTTTTTACTTTTTAGGACTTTAATTGTATTGTATTCGTTCTGGTATTTTAAGCCAGTGGAGTGATTTAAGGACAGGTGTCACAGGAGTGATGTGAGGTTTTAGTGACGGCACTAGCGAGAGCATTTTGCGTAGCTTGCAGACGGTTTGTTTGAGTGGTAGGTCCTATATGGTAGGCCTATTATGCACTCTGCTGTGTTGGATTATCAAATTATGGTTTCCCAGGGAGCAGCCAAATATACGCAGTCGACACCGCTTAAGTGCATAGCCTAGCCGCGGGACTGCCTTGAACCTATAGCCTATATGCACGTAACCGATTTATTACATAACATATATACTGTGTAAAAGTGAAATGTATACCCTATTGGCATTTACCAACAGATATGGAGCCTACATGCTATAATGTTTTCAGTAACCATTTGGTTAAAGTAAATCTAAGCGGAATGTTTATGATGCGGTATGCAGACTCCGGAAAGGGACCGGAATGTCGAGAGGTAGCGTCACCTGTTCATGCAGACCACAGTGCAGTTATAAGACAGACACAAGGCAGCGGAGTCGTTTGCTGTCTACGGGCGGACTATGGGCGGTCAGAAAGTGTCTAAGCTGCAGCCTAGGCAATTAAGCTGCGTTGATTGATATACACAGGCAATGAATAACGGGACTGTATTATAGTTGGCTATACATAGCTTTATTATCCACATAATGCGATATGTAATACCCGGAGTTGTCTTCCATATAATATATATATAATTATATATATAATTATATATATATATATATTAAAGTTACAGAACTATAATAAAAGGGGACCGACCAGCGTCTATGCTACCAAGCTTCATTAGCTGAATGTGGTGGGAAACATATTATATAGGGATAATGCAGTTAGGCCTATGCTGGGGCTGGATGACAGCGGATAGGATCCGTTATATATTACTATAGCAGCTGTCCCTTCTCTCCGTCTTCTGAACTCCTTCCTCTTTTCTTCCCTCCCTGTCTCATTTTATCCTTCCCTCAGATGCTCTTAATTACGCCCTTTCATCTCTCTCCACTTCTTCTGCCCTCTTTCCATTTCTATATTCATCTCTTCCCCTTCCCTGTCGAGATCTCTCCTTTCTCTTTCTCATTCCCTTCTTCCCTCTCATTTCGTCCCCTTCCCTGCCTCTCTTTCCAAAACTCCCTACCTCTGCCCATTACTCCCACCTTTCATTCCTCTCTCGCTGTCCATCCTTCTGCCTTGCACTTGATCGCTGTCTTTCCCTCCCTCCCTTCCTGCCTCTCCCTCTTCTTCGCTGCCTTTCTTCCTCTCTTCCTATAGTGCATCATTATATATATATATACAGTTACAAAAGTATATGTATAAGAATATTTGTAATTATATAGCGCTTTTCGCTGACGTTGAAAAAATTGATGCTGGTTTTGCACGTCAGCGAAAAAATAGGTAACGCCGGTTATTATTTAATATAATGGCGCTATATCACTCATGTAATCTGTACGCAGTTGTAGCATCTGTTATCATTGTGTCCGATCAGCTACGACTTAATAATATGTTCATGGCTTACCTATAAGTCATTGGTTATGGAGGCGGATTTCACAATCTGCCGCTTCCTGAACACGGTTAATATTACCTCCTCTATACCCTGCCAGCAGCATATAGGCCTATTCATGGGCATTAGCCTAGATTTGACCATTGGGCTCTAAGCTTAGTATAGATGGGCTCCATGTGACTGTGAGTATGTTGACAGGTTGTTTATGTTCCAAAGTTTTAATTTCTTCATTTCTGTTTCGGGAAAAACCAGAACACTCAGAAGACGTTTATCATGCTTTTCAAAAACTAAGTCGTTAAACCACTTCTAAAAAAACCATCCATTGGCAAGGAACTCCCCTCAAACTACCGTCCAATTTCCAATTTCTCTTTCATAATTATGCAAACTCTCGGAACGGGTTGTCCTCTCTCGTCTCAGCGGCCATCTCACCTCAAAGTTCAAACAATCTCCTAAACCCAAATCAATCTGCTTACAGCCTTACACCAAACATCACTCTACTGAAACACTCTTCACCTCGCTATATTATATACAAGAAACTTGTCAGGGCGATAGGTCGTCAACAAGTCTCTTGTTTG
Organism: Aporrectodea caliginosa; assembly: GCA_020284085.1. Classification (NCBI taxonomy): domain Eukaryota; kingdom Metazoa; phylum Annelida; class Clitellata; order Crassiclitellata; family Lumbricidae; genus Aporrectodea; species Aporrectodea caliginosa. Next base: position 358,253 of record JACEVL010000218.1, read on the forward strand.
TGTCTTTCAGACAACTCTGCGGCCTTCGACACAATACACCAGGCTATCCTCACCAAAGTCTTTCCTCTGTATGTACCTGGAATCTCAGGTACCCGGTACTTCAATATCGTGGATCAAGTCGTACCTTTCCTCACATTCTTTCACTGTCAATGCCGCTGAACGGTATCACGAAATAGAGTATCCGTCGTAAGACTATATCCGGGGGGATGTATGAATTTATCCCCCCGGATGGAATAAACCGGTTTAGAGTATCCGTGGGGATAAACCAGCGTCATACGCATCACAATAGGCCTCGACGAAAATCCAGTCAAAATCACCAAAAACGAAGTAAATTGAGTTTCAGGTCGACTTACAAACTAAAGATACGCAATTTAAAAATGTTATGTGTACAATAAATCCAAACTACGATTGAATACAGGTAGAAACCGCCAAAATGCAAACTAAACCGAATAGGCCTACTCCATTTCGCTCAGGGGGATACTCATGTATGGGGGATACTCTATTTCGTGACACCGGCGCTGGTCACTCATCTAATACGCCCACCCTCACCTTCGGTGCTCCTCAAGTTCTGTTCTCGGTCGTCTGCTGTTCATTCCTTACACCTCGAAACTCAGCAAACTCATTTTCTCATACTCTGTTGATCATCACCCCTACGCTGATGACACACTACTGTTCATATCCTTCTGTCCTCACTCCCTTCCAGGCGCACTAAATCATAAAGGCTACGCAATACCATCACCCAGATATATATCAGCCTGGATGACCTGCGAACCTGCCTAGGCTAGGCCTTCTGTGGCGGCGCCAGACATTTTTTAACCAGAGTATATTCATGGCAATCATACAAGTAACCCAGCGCAGAGGTGATTTATGGCGAGCGTGGTAGCGCGAGCCTATTATGGTGACTATGTAATTTCGTGCTATCGCGCTCGCCATAGGCTAAGTTATGGTTGTCTGGTCAGAGGTTCAGATAGGCGATGACCATCTGAAGCTAAACGCTGTTTCACATTATTTTGTAAAGCAAATGTTAACATCTCAGTGGACTTATAGTGAAGCATTACTAAACTAATAGATCTACTCTTTTGCGTAGCATGCATGCACAACAGTTTCAGAAGCAAAATGTTCGAAAAAATTTATAATCACTGAGTCAGCCATCAGTCAGGTATTGTTTACGCAAATTAATGCTCAAGTACCTCGATGTCATCAGGTCTGGATTAGCCTAACGACGGGTGACGGGTCCAGTAGGTCCACAGACCCAAGCCTACTAAAAATTTCACAAATAGCCTAAGAGGCCTACCATTAGTATATTCTACCTTAAAATTGTTATACATTCTAATACTGTCCTTAACTATTATTATATTTAGTTTTTTCGTTGACATGTAACAACTGCATGGAATATGTTTAAACAACTTAAGCCAGTTTTACTGCAGACAACCAACGACAGTCACTTAATTGCAACTCGACAGCTAAGACAATTAGGCCTATGAGATTTGTGACCGTTAGCTCCGTTCAGGCGGTAGGGTTCCAACGACAGTTTACTCTGCTGAGGCTGCTGATATCCTCTTCCGCCCATCACCATATATAGCCTCTCCAAATGTTGCACATAATTATGAAGGCATACAATTTGCTATCAGGATTTCCGAATGTTTGCATTGCTCTTGGTAGGCCTATGTAATATTATCTTACATTTCCTGTGTCTAACTGCAGCAGTGAAAGATCGTTTAGTCACGTAAAGCGCATCGAAAATGCTTTAAGACCAACGATGCATGGGACAAGATAGACTGACAAATTGAACACTATAAATTTTGAACACTGAGTGTGAAATTGTACAATGGCTAGATTTTCAGGATATTGTATTATTGTTGACGGTTTTCATTATAGCATGTCGTAAAAAGTTTTAAATTCACAAATATAGGCCTATCTGTTCTATATTTAGGCCTAAATTTCGTCAACACTTTTTGGCTAAACGTACGTAGACCTATATTATGGCCTACTATGCAATTTGGAACCATGCAGGTCTACAAAATGTTTATCCGGCCCTGCATGTCATACGAAATACGATTAGACATCATTTAGCCTAGTCCTATTATACTCCGTTGTATGTGGTAGGCCTAATGTGGATAGACCGTTACAAAATAATGACTCCACAACTTTGTCCAAACCCAATGAACTCTTGCAGTAGGCCTATATGCATCGACAAAACTGCAACATCTGACAATCTATCATCGTTGAGCTAAGTTTTGTCGCAGTTAACCGAAGTATTTCACAGGGCTGTTAACTATAAAAATATTTTTAATAGTTAACTTTTCAAGAGTTAGCGATTAATTAACAGCTATAGCTTGAGATTACATGTAGGCCTATATTCCCCAATAAGTAATGACAAATACAAAATTAACAATATTCATTGTTTATCTTTTAATGGTATTATTAATATTTATTGCTAGTTAGTAGTTACTGTATACGTAGGCCTGTAGGCCTATAGGCCTACTTAGTAACCTAGTTATTTGTTCACATTAGTAGTCTAATCTGAGTTTTTCAGTTCAAATGTTTTCCCTCAACCAATTACGTAAACAAACCAGCTTTTTAAAACTGCTAAATTCTAGTGTGAAACGTGTTTTGTTGACAATAAGACTAAGCTGTCAAGCGGTCTTTGATTAATAGTTTAAAATAAATTTACTCGTTAAATTAATTAACGATTAATCGATTAATTAATCGTTTACTTGCGCAGCCCTATTTTTAAGCAATGCCTGTTTTCAATAAGCTGCTTCTTGTGTAAGTTGTGTTCACTATCCGTTCAATCTACAACTGCTTTTCCTTAGGCACTCATTGTTTTGAGGCTGCATAGTTTTGAGCACAGCAACGATGTTCTTCGTACGTAGTAGCACTACACTTTAGGCTATCTATTATGTGGTAGGCCTAGTAGGGCCTACCGCCTACATCATGTGTGTAGCAGAAATGCGTTTGAAAACCTCTGTGAATAAACACTTGATCCTTAAGTTATGATGTTCTTGTGATTCTTGTCTGATAGTCATGACAAAGTGACGGCAATAGAAGCAATAAGCAGAATAATTGAGTATTCCATCCAGATGTAGGCCTACAATCTGAACCATTCGTAATTAGGCTAAATCTCCGCACGGCCCAATTATGTGACTCGGATATATGTTCTACCGCTCGTGAATAAGCTGGTGCCCTGCGCTTGGCTTTCGAGTGGCGCTTTAAAAGTTTGGAGATTACGATTACGATTATTATAGGCCTACAGTATTTTTATTTGCTTTGGACCATTTCCACTATCATCCACTGATTGCGATAGATCACTTGGACTGGGCAGAGCAAAAATTCTGCCAGGGTGACGACCAGGGTAAAGGCTTTTTTAACCAGGGCAATTGCCCTGGCTTGTCCTGGTGTGGTGCTGTCACAATCACATTCTGTTTCATAATGGGGACTCCGTGGAAATAACACAAATAGCTCGCCCATTGTGAGTTATGCCGACTTATGCGTTTCTGTTGACACACCATCATTTGTGCACGATATTGTCTCCACAGGATTCTGACCAGACACCAAAACCGACTAATTAAATAACCAGGCAATAGCGGACTTTATTTGATAGCATCGCTGGTTTAAGCTGGTCTCTCTTACGTAAGCGACTTTTGTGCGTCGCAGAATAATTTTGGAGATTTACTTTTACATTAGCCTAGTCCTACGTATACCCTGGTAGGCTGGTACTCACAGACCGACGCCCTATAGACTAACAACTGCATGCATTAGTCACAATGCTTACTGATGATTGGTCTGGATTTTCCACCTACTGTGGAATCCTTACGCATAGGATAACTGAGAAAAGGGAAGTATATAGAAGAGCGGCAATGCGGTTTTTAATAGCAAGCTCTACAGCACGATGAATCGGCTCATCGTACCTCCTACACAGCATTCGAAAGCAGAAGCCAAACGCAACCACTAGCCCAAGCAACGAGGCTTTGAGCAATATTAGTCCTTGCCAGCTGCTGCAGCTCGGGTACTTATGCACCGATTCAGCACCCGATGACGTATAGGTCCTATATAAAGCCAGCGAGCGAGTGCCACTATAGCCATATGACTAGTCTAGCGCAATTTGTGCGAGAACATTGCTATTGAAAACAGGCTTACACTGACGCTATATTGAGTCAAAGTATTCTTTAAAATATGAATTTCAGGACTTTGCAACGAACCGCGACTTCCTCATTGTTTCCGGTGAGTATTATGATAGTCGACTGCCAGATGGCGGTCTGAAAAACTTACGTCATTGTTCGGCGTGCTTGTCTCAGTGATTCAGTTGCACGTATAATTAATTATATTTTATGTGTATAATTTTGATCTTAAATACGACGCTCGAGATTAATTTTTGTTTTTCTGCGTGAAAACGATGCAACTAGAAGCACCGTAGCTTTAATTTCTTATCAGGGTGAGTAAAAATTAGGAAGCTAAAACTCGCCGGTTTTTCTTGGTTTTGTACAAATGTCTATCTGCTTTGTTAGAGGGTCAGAACGGGTAATGGGGAATGATTGTAGTTGAACGGTATTTATGTTGCGCCTTTCATTAATTCAGAAACCCATAACAGAGAATAGGTTGACCCTTCTGTTATGAAATAACAGGTTAAAGTATATATGAAATTTGCTTGTTTGCGTATAAACAGTCCGAAGTGGGCGAGACTCAACTAACTGTTCGATTTGCAGATCATGTGCAGTTGGCAATTCAGTGTTTGGTCAGTGGTAGAATTTCCATGGTAGAATTGAAAACAACGCCTAAGTTACCAGCAGCGTCTGCCAGCTCAGCAATTGAGTCACCCAGCTTCAAAGACTTAAGCAGATCAATTTGTTTAAGATGCTGTACAACATAGTGTGCTCAGTAGCAGATATGCTGTTTTGATGGGTTAAGGAATTTATAGGCCGCCTTCCAAGACTGCACCTCCTCAAAGGAGACAACAGGGTTCCAAATGTGTAGCGAATCTTTGAAACCCCATCCCTGAAAGTAGAATTCCTGCCAGATCCCTGAAATCTATTTTCTAAGTTAAATAATTGTTGGTGAAAATCTGACTTTTCTGGTTATTTTCGTATATAATATTTATTATTCAGGATATTTGCCAGCTAGTCCAGGCTAGTTTTCAGGATTCGAACGCTTGGTAGAAAAATTGTTTTTGGGAATTCCATCAGTTTTGCAGGATATCATGTTTCATGGCTTCAGGTAGCTGATCACTGTATAAACAATGCGTGGTGCTTCTGCGGCGGAAAATGCCGCCACGCAACCCGCGAAAATTTACTTCTGCGGCAGAATTTTTTTGGACATTTTATCTAAAAACAACTTTAACCCTAACACTGACCCTAACCGACCGTCACAGCGCTTAACCTGACCCTAACCGACACTCACGAGGCCAAACCTGACCCTAACCGACCCTCATGACGCCAATTTATAGGAAGTACCACATTTTGAACAATGCGCTTGCGCCGAAGGTTGCGCATGCGCAAAGCGCTTCCGCCGCAGAATTGTGTCGAAAATTCCATCAGTTCTGCAGGCGGAATTTTCATGGCCGCAGAAGATGTTATCCATAAACAATATGGCTGCCCCAATGCGATCTTCCAGGGCAGAAGTCACCCAAGTGAGTCAGTAATGAGTAACAAGCACAACAGGGTTGGTAATGAGTAACAAACTCAATTGCAGAGCATGTGGGCGCATATGAAAAGGAAAGTGAAAAAACTATTTGTCACAAGTCATGATTTGTTTTTAATATATCTTCTTCAGTTCCTCGGTGAAGCACGTTTCCAGGTGAAAAGTTTTTGCTAACTTTCTTATACATATTTCTGAAATGTACCCCAAATAATAATTTTTTAGCAAAATAAAAGTTCTTTCGTAAACATGTGTTATTCCTTTAACAACTAGGAATCACTAAAAGCTACTGGGAAAAAGTACAGCTCATCATTAAAGTGTTAAGGGGGGAATTTGCTGTGCGGATGGTTCGTACTCTATTCTTCTGCAGTCTGGGGCAGCCTCATTGTTTACACATGATCGTGTGCAAGTGACCAAATCTTGAATTTCACTTAACTTTTATTTCATGAAAATTATTCAGCTGAGATATGTTTCTGAAATACATTATAAGAATGTTAGTGAAATTGTTTCATCTCAAAATGTGCTTTGCTAGGTGAATTCCTTTAGTTGTGTGTGGAAACAATCCAGACTTCTGCAACATGTCTGTTCAGTTTCCTTTTTGAAAGCAAACACAATGTTCTCTTCATTTTGTTTATGTAACTTGCCGTCTTATGGATCTACAAAGATCTACAAACAGATGCCAAAAATACCTCTGGGATAGTAAGATGGCTCCTTTAGGAAAATTATCTGTACTATACTCCCATTTTTTTACTTATGTAAATTCACTGTGCAGAAGTGACAGCACTCTATTCTCGCCAAAGTCTGAGTTGCCATAGCTACGTTATCAGCCACAGGATTCTCAAAGTCCAAGTTTACCCATTTTTAAGTAAAGTAAAAATTACAGAAAATCCGTTCACTTGTTGGACTGCAGACTTTGTGGTGTTTATGTTTAAACAGAAAGACCCTTCTATATCAGAACCATGTTTCTGATGAATTTTGAGGAATTACCCTCCCCCACAAAGGCAGTTGAGTTGGTGTTTTTTCCGTTGGTCTGGTTTGCTGTTTTGAAGCTAATAATTGGAACAAGTTTTAATATCTGTTGAAACTCTAGACCAGGGGTGTGTTAAAAGTCTGTCCTGTGGGCCATTTCTCGCCTGTTGACAATGTTTTTCTGACCCGTAGAGCATTTCATAAAGACTGTATTTGAGAATAAAATTTCAAATTTGTCATTTTTCATTGCATGTGAAGTGAACTCAAATTGCTGGGCTAGCAACAAGTCAGTCAGTACTAAATCTGCACTCTGCTATATAGGTTTTTGATAATGAAAATTAAAATTAAGACTGTATGCTAAAAATTCTCTATTTAAGATTTAGTTTTGCCAAAATTTTCTGCAGCTGGCTCACCGAGCCCACTCGTAGATCGCACTCCCATTTTTCTCAGGCGCCTTTTGCAGTCTGCCTGCCACTAGCTGGAAAAATATTGCCACTGGCCCATCATTAAAGAGTTTTAACACCTCTTCTGTAGACAATGATTAGGACATCATTCATGAATTAAAAAATCTGTTTATTGTTATTTTCAAGCAAATGCATATTTTGACAAATTGTTTGTGCTGAGAGGTTCAAGAAGGTGCTATATAAAATCCAGATGCATATCATATAATATTATACATACCTAAAAGGTAATAGCAGGGTTGGCAAGTTGTTGCCACCGCTGGTTATAACCGGTTATTGCCATGGCTATAACCGTCCCTGCAACAACCTCTTGGCAATAATGGCAACAACCTCTTGGCAAAAATGGCAACAACCTTTTGGCAAAAATAGAAACTATTAATTATTGTGGTAATAAATATGGAATCTTCACAGTTAGCTTCATTTTTTATTTCTTCTGGTTTGCAGAGTTGATTGATTTAAATATATCATGCTTTAAATCAATCAAGTTTTTCCAAATAAAAATCACATGATTTAAATAACCATATAATTTTCTAATGAAAGACATTTACAAATTTTACATATCAAGTACAGTCAATATTGAATTGTGTAATTATGAATTAGAAATTTTGCCAAACCATTAGCTTCTATACACTACTAATAAATTACATAATACCAGGTAAGTATATAGAAAAGGCAATGACCTTGTTGACCCGAATATTATTACTGCAGCGCAAATGGGAGTAGTTGAACTGTAGGTCAGAATTTTTTGTATCTTAATCTCATATAGTTGACTTTAACAACATTTATACTAAGGGGTAATATAGATTTACTACAGTAATTTTAATTTCCCACAAGAAACATTTACTATAACTATGCAGTCTGTGCAGTGAAATATTATTTTCATTTGCCTTGCCCTTACTTTGGAGAAAATGGGCAACAACTGGCAATAACCGGCCGGCAACAACTGGCAATAACCGGTTATTGCCACTGTCCCGGCAACAATAGGTTGTTGCCGGCATTAACCCAACCCTGGGTAATAGTAGGGCCACAAACTGATTAACTTCTATTTAGAAAACCTGATAAGACTGATGGAAACACCATATAGGCTAATCGACTTATGGATAGCTCTGCCAGAATCTATGCTGTAGTGGCTTAATATAATGTGATGTAATAGAAGTGTAATGTACAAGAGGATATCATATCTTCTGTTCTGGTTGGCCACCTCTGAAATACTTCAGATAACTGAAAAACATTTCTGAGTTGATAAAGCTGATATTTTCGGACATGATTCCGAAAATATGCAAACCGGGCAGTGTTTGAGACAGAAGGGGCATCATGGACACTCTTAAAGTATGACTTTGTATGCTATGCGCTGCTAGTCTGGCTAGAACAGTCGCAGACATAAATAAGCTGTCTGCATAAATATTAGTAATTGATGCCTGCTACCATTACTTCAAAGTCCACAACAGCTGCATTCTGAAATCCTGCATTCTGCTGGACAGAACCTGCGAAGATCCTTGTTTTGTAGTGTAATGAAATGGAATATAATGTAATGTCAGCTTTTCTATTCTTTTCAAAGCTAGTTGTGAGTGGGGAAAACTCCCTATTTTAGGAATTGGAGCCCTCTTTGGCAGTGGGAATCTGTCAGAAAGGGCATAGGGCAAAGCATATAGACTGTAGAGCCTGCAAGTGGTGGCTGTAATTATTTGCACTGTCTAATAGGGTGAGGCCAAAAGCCAGGGATACTGAAATATATTTAGTACTTCATGCAAAAGCCCATCAAAGGCCACCACCACAGGAGGCTGTAATATATATCAGGGTCACTGCACCCTTTAAGGGTTGCAATATTGATGTCCATAAAGCCAGTCCCCAGATGGATGGTCATTTGGTCTGTTCAGTTCTACATTAGGCCTGATTGAGCCATAGATATTTCGGCCTTGAGCTCTGACAGGGATAGGGTTTCAATATGTATTGGATGGTGTTCTTTGTCCTGCCCATGGACAGTACCCAGGTCAGTGATTGCACTGAGTCAGTGATGCTAAGCAATCTTTATTAGTGTGTGTCAGATGCCTGCACTTTAATATTTTACAAATATATACAAAAGAGGAAAAATGATGAAAAATTATTTGATAGTTTAGAAGTCTAACTTTGTGTCCTGTTTGAGATAAAATTAGCAGGTGTAAATTTTTCTTCTAATTCTTGTTCGTGAGAAAGCGAACAGCATTTTTATTGCAGCAATCATGTGGACTAGAATATGCTGCTATAAATACATACATACATATACAATTATATATATAGTGAGTGGAGATTGATGAATGTGTTTTCGTCGAGCAGCTTATGATTGTTTAATAATTTAAAACATAACAACCACAGCAAAAACTACTGTTTAAAACTTGAGAGCTAACAGAAAGTCAGCCAAGAGTGTCCGGGCCATAATACAATCCAGTGCCAATGTGCAGACTCTGTTAATGTGGGAGAGCGTTTCCCAGTTATATTGCCAGGACGTAGGGCGGGTCTATAGTCAGAGGTTTGGAGGAGCCTGTCAGTCCATAAATATGTCTTTCTGGAGCTCTGACAGAAATCCGTATTCGAAGAAAGCACTTAAAAATCAATCTAAACTGCAGCTTAATTACTCTTCTGGCACTTGTGCTTCCTTCTAGTTGACTGAATAAAGGTTTAGTGCCAGTATCAAAATGTTTGTGTTTATAATTTATGCATGTAACAGAAAATTTATTTAAGCACATTTTATGAATCTCTCAGACACATATATAAGGCAGATGATCATGCCTACACGAAATACATTCCTGTGTTGCTATCTTCTGAACAATAGGGCTGATATAGATCTGCAAGGCTGCATGGATTGCAAGGCAGGTAGGCAGACAAGCAGTAAGGCAGAAGTGCTGTAACCTGAGCACATACCATAAGAACATGTATGTAGCAGTAAATAGTTGATAGCTTGAGAGAAAACAGCATTTGTGAGAAAGCTGCCAGACTTCCGACCAGTACTAAACTGCAGCATACTGATGTTTAGCATTGGTGGGAAGTCTGGCAGTAACTGTAGCGCATACTTAAGAGACACTGTACAAATGTTAGTCTGTTACATTACAATTACACTGTATGAAAGTGCATGCATATCATGCTTTCTCACGCACTGAACCATTCTTCTGCCCTACTAAAATTATGTTCTGATTCGATCGAGACAATTCAGTGAACATGGTCAGTGTATGTTAGGTTGCTCTTCGTTAGGTAGCCATGTTTTAGGCCTTTGAGAGGGTCCTAACAGGTGCTATAAAAATGACCAGATAAAGTTACAAGTATTAAAGTGTTGCTTATCCACCATAGGCTGCCTCTGTCTTATGGACTGATCTTCTGGATGTTGACCTGATTACATCTTGGTTTTGGTGTGCCATCGGTTGATGCCTTGTGCATTAGACACAGACACCGGCACAATAGAAGTTGCTAATTATAGTGTTGTGCAATGTATTGCTGTATGAAGAGCTGACACATAGTTGCTCAGCGGGTACTTGATGATAGATGGCTTTTTGTACAGTGTCCTATTAATGAGTAGCAGATTGAGAGGCCTAAAGTCATTGAGTGGGCTGACCGAGTTGTGTCTTTATAATTTATGCTGATGGTGTTTGGTTTTCCTTAAGACTGCAGTCTTGAGTTATAAGAATTGATGAGTCCAAGGGTCCCTGCAGTATATACTTAAAAGGTCTGTGGGTGTGTGGGTGGTTGTCTGGGTATCTTTGGATAGGTAATATGATACAGTCTCCTCTTGACTTAACAGACAGCCTTTGGCTACCTAGTGTTTAATATTGGTGGGAGCCTCCTGTTCAGCTGATGTGGTTGCAGGACTTCAAATGTTGTCCCCAGCTGATGCTCTCAATTTCACTGTTCCTTCCCACTGAGCCTTCAGGGTGAAAAATGTATTATGCTGCCAGTTTGGTGAGGTTATACACTGGTGTCTGTAAGCTGTCTGAAAGCCATATATCAAGAACTGCCTTATAGTAAGGGTGACTTATATTGAAGTCATTTTCTAGAAGAATATGCACTCCTTTAGCCAACCCTGACAGCTAAAAACAGCATTGAGTATGAAGTATTAGCGCCTTCATTTTCTTAGCCTTGTCATATGGTGAGTGGCTGGTCCTCCCTCTGACCACCTGATCTTTTAACAGACATTGTACAATCTGTCTCATCATTTTATAGACAAACTTGTGGGTTTACTAGAAGTCACAAGTAGAGTAGAAACCTTGAACAACAATTTGATGTGGCAAGGATTTGAACCACAACCTATCAGTTGACTTCCTCATATGCTGACACCTAGACTGTTGCACAACCCGGTCATTTTGTAGAGAGCTGAATGCAATCTGGGATCTGTGTCCTTGACTGTGTTACATCAGAACGATATTATTATTCTAATGAAATATATGTTATCCAGTGCCACCTGCAGAGTGTCTCTGAAGTGGGAGTAGCTGTAGTGTAGCATGGTATCCGATTGGTCCAACTCTTACCATGGTATGCAGGTTTGCATATATCTCCATTGTCATAGACTAGAGACCCAAAGCAAGTTCATGAGGCTTGGGTGCTTGCAGTCTCAAACATGGTGCAGTATGAATGTGTGAACTTCTAAGATATAAAAATGGGCGCTGGTAACGGTGTGCTTGTTTTGCCTGTTGCGTTTGAAGGACAGAAGAACAAAGTGAAAGTAAAACGTGTTTGGATATTCAAGAATGTACAGCTCACTGCTGCTGCGGCTGCTTACAGCCCTTGGCTGTCTCTTAGGAGCATCTTCATTAGATGGTAAGTAAATGCTGAAATGATTCAGTTTCTGAGAAAATGCCAGTGGCGCGTTCTGCTCTTTCTCACTTCCTTCTTCTTTATTTATTACTGGTTTTTATGTCTTCAGCATTCTTTACCATTCATTTGTGAAGGTTGTGTGTTTAATATTTTTGATGTGCTAAGTGAGAGTGGAATAGAAACACATACAGACAGACAGACACACAGACAGACTGATAAAGGGAGAGGATGAAATCAGTAGTGCCAGTACTTGTATTACTGTTTTCATTTGCCATACACGCATTATCTGTAGGAGCAATTATAATTATCAGTCTGTTCTTTGATTGTTTCTTGTTTCTGCTACCTCTAGTGCGATTGCCTCCATCCATCGTTCAGTCTCCCATTGTGTCAAAGATCTTCAGAAGTGATGATGAAGTCACCCTCGAATGTGTCGCCTCGGGAGTTCCAAAACCTGAGTTGGTATATTTTTAATTGTGTATATGTATATTTGTGTTGCCTTGTCAATGGAGCATTCCTGACTAAGGAGCTATGCTACTGATAGTGTGCCTTGGTTTGAAGGAGGCACTCCTATCAAAAGTTGAAGGCTTCTAAGGTCCAGATTGACAATGTGATTCATATCAATCATATCAATGTCACACGATGGACCTGGCTTAAAACTTGGCTTGTGTGCCATCCTTTTTTAGACATGAACTTCTGCACTACATGTTTTAATACAATGTAAACACTGATAAATACACTTGTGTGGCTTCGGTATTGTGGGAAAAACATTTAGCAACTAATGTGAGGTCTGGTTAATTGCTAGATAGCATAATTGCGAGATAGCTCAGTAACCCTGTTGCCCATGGTTAAATTGTTTGCCTGTCACTTATTGATGTGACAGCTAGTCATTACAAAATTTAAGCGTCCCTAAGGGAGAAAAAGATGATTTGGACTTTGACGTTTAATGGTGACATGTTCTTGAATAAATAATTAATGGCCTACATTTGCTAGTATATACTTCCATGTCAGAAATTGTCTTTAAATGATTTCAGCTTAAGATTTTAAGTGTTTTTCGGCTTAGGTAATATTCATGCATGTTTATATTTCACCATGGAGTCTTCTTATCATATCAATCAATATCAAGTACTGTACTACAGGTTTGTGTTGTGTCTTAATAGGATCACTATTGCTAACTATTATTCGAGAACTCATCTTACAGTGAATTGCTTTGTAAAGAGGTTACAGCATAATTTATGCATATATACACATATGTAACATAGTTATATTCCATATACATGTGAAATATAAATATATATATGAAATAAATATGCACTTGAGCATAACTGTTTATAAATATACACATACATACACAATAGGTGTCAAATATGTATGTGTGTAGTGTATACATGTATAGACGAGTATGTACAGTATACAGACCTCTGTAGTGAAATGTGAACTGTGTATATATTTGTTGTATACATTCCGTAAATTCGAAGGCATCAGTTGCAAGTGTGTAATTGATGCTTGAGCTTTTAAGTCTGCTTCTGATTTTAGTGATCAGAGTAGTAAATGCTGGTATTATATGGCAGTTCCACCATACAGGGCAGAAATTAATCCCAGACTGACACCCTGTCGTTCTCATGGCTGGCCTTGATGGCCTTTGACCTGCTTCACAAATGGCCGGATACCCTTCCCTATGTCCTCAATGTCCCCGGTCAATTATTTCCTAATGGTATACCCTTACCCCATTTGGCTCTATATGATGCTGATAGTGAAGAACACTAATTGTCTTGTCCTATAATAAGCCTACCGGTAAGTCTTGTGCTTTTAAAATCAGTGGGTTGTGAAGACCAACTTTAGGCTTCTTACAGAACTATAGTCAAAAGACCCTTGTGAAATCGTATTGTAATATTTTGTCAAGATATAGTCTGGTAATGCACTAGGTAAGGTGAAGTAATTTATTATTTGTACACCTCTGTCAAAAGTACTGTCAGTCCTTGGAGGTACATGGCGTTGTATGTATGGGTATACATGTTTATAAAATGTGGGCTCTTTAAGGGTGGTGGTTTGGACATGCCCTATAATGGAGTGTAAACCAGGCCACGCACTGCACAAGTAAAAAACGGATTCCGGTAATGCTGAAAAGTCAATATTTCGCACGTGTTAGCCAATAGGGTGTGTTGATGACTTTGGGAGACTTAACACCACTGCACACGAAGCAGAATGACGCATAAAATGAGTCTACATTGTATTAACTGATGCACACAAATTAAGTGAAATTTGACATATACTGGTCGGTATATGCAATATTGTTTATGTGTCTTTGCATATATATGAATACATACTTGTACTTGCACCTCGAATTTGGACTTCCTAACTTTAATCTAATCTCGTGACTTCTATAGCACCATTATCATGATACTTAAGGCCTCAAAAGATTGTCACTTCAAGCAACCAGGTAGTTTGTAAGGTGTAAACAGGCAGATTTTAATGTTCAGCCTAATTTCATCATCCAAATACCGGTACTCTGGTTAAAGCTGTTTGTACAATCATGGACAATTCCTATTTACCATAGGTGCTATATAAATGTCGCACTTAATGACTCTGCACATGCCTTTGAAATAGATAATTAAATAAATAAATACAAAATATTACTAAGTAATGGAAATTAAATGCTGTTTATTGTCTTCAGTTACGAATGGCTCAAAAACGGTGTCCGTCTGATCATTCCAAGTGCCAGCGGCAACATATACCAGATATCACAAGGCACAATACAAATCAATCCTCTGTCCAGTCTTGATGAAGGTATATACCAGTGCACCGCTTTCAACCAATATGGGAAGACCCTGTCCCAGCCAAGCGTTCTTCAGCGAGCCATACTCGCTCCCTACAGTCCAAACACTCCTGTCTTTGTGTCGCCCGAGTTGAAGGAAGGTGAGCCGTACACACTGTACTGCCAGCAGACAAAGTGTTTCCCAAAGCCAACATACACTTGGTCGATTGCTGAATCACAAATCGATCCGGCATCTACACCCATTAGGGTGGACAAGCGAGTGCAACTGGACGAAGAAGGTAAGCAGTGCATTGTTTCTGAAAAGGTAAGGTACAGGACTAGAATGAGATGAAGTAAGGTAAGATAAAGTAGGGTGTGGAGAGGTCAGTTCACATCTGGTAAGGTCAGGTAATGGAATGTTCGTCTATAGATATAGTTTTTTTTTCATAAACTACATTCCTTTATGTAGAGCCAGATGAGATATGGTGAGACTAGTAAGGGATCGATTACTTGTTTCAATCAGGGTAAGTTAATGAAAGGTAAAGTCATTCTGATCTCATGGAAAAGGTGAAGCATATGTAGTACAGTAATAAACATGACATCTGTTTACAGTTGTATCGGAATTAAACTGCATTCCGTAAATGCTCTCAGGATTTAGACTAAGCCAGTCATGGCCACCTTAACTTCAAATCTTGGTACAACATGTGAAATTTGCACTTACCCAAAATATCTGTCATTACCTGGCCATGCCATTGAGGACTATTGAAAGACGGCATATAGTAAATAAGCAACCAACTTCCTTACTTTTTAGCTAAACATCCAGTAACCCTGAGAAATACAATGTGAGGCATCAGCCCAGTTTGCAATAACTTGATAAATGCAACAGTCTGTAATATCCCCAGCCAAGAGCCTATCTTGAATTTTAAGTCAACCTCTGCTTTCAACTTGTTCATTGATAAACAGTGAATTCTGTTACTGTTATTGTTATTGGTATTTTCTTTCTTCAGGCAATCTCCACTTCTCCTATTTGGTAGCAGCTGACTCTCAGGGTGACAAGTTCTACAAATGCAACGTCTATAACCCTAACCTTGATGTTGCGAGGGGCGGCAGCTATTCACAGTTAAAAGTGAATCCGGGTAGGAAAGAAACTCAGTCTGATCTAATCTAACAACTTCTGTAGTGTCAATGTCATAATGCAGAAAGTGTTCATATATCAACAGTTGCTTACAGTGAAAGCGTCGTCAAAAATCGTATAATCGGGTTGAGAAATTCAGTCAAAATCTGATAGGTCTGGGAAATCAGAAGTCAGGCTATAGTGGATAGCATGACTTCTAGTTTTCTTGTATCCTCTTTAACCCTTTAACCATGAGCTTGTACCAAAAGGGACTGGGAAACGAATGCAGCTTGTCGTTAAAGTGTTAATCAAACTTTGGGTGATACCTGT
The DNA here is from genome assembly GCA_020284085.1 of Aporrectodea caliginosa. Lineage (NCBI taxonomy): Eukaryota > Metazoa > Annelida > Clitellata > Crassiclitellata > Lumbricidae > Aporrectodea > Aporrectodea caliginosa. Next base: position 374,292 of record JACEVL010000218.1, read on the forward strand.
CCTGTATTTGGTATCAACATTAACTGCAATTGTCTTCTATGTCAACTCTTCAACCCAGGACCCTGAGGACTAGAGCTTGTAATAAATGAGCAGTTACCTTGTCCTGTCTGCATTAGATATGAAACTACTTAGTTATTTTATTATGTAGTTAAGTTGAGCTGTTTAGCAAAAGTGTTTATCCAATAACTTCACTGCAGCATCTTAAGACCTGTGTAGTATTTTAAGTGTTTTGTGTTTTCAATATTCAGTCAGTACAATTCAACCTCTTCGACCATCCTACATGTTCTCATCACAGACACCTGTTGTCGCCTTAGAAGGGGGAAATGTCAGTCTTCGATGCTTCTTCTCTGGATAGTAAGTATTCCAGTTAGTAAGTACCGCATTACCAGATGTTTGTGTGTACATCTGTCTGTATGTGATAGATTATGTAGTATATGTGTATGCATTTATTTACCAGTATGTATGAATTAGCTGGAATGTGTGTACGTATGTAATCTATGTCGATATTATTTGTGTACTGTGTATGTATCAAGTATGTATGCATTATATGGATAATTCTCAAGAAACTACATAATTTGGTAATTATGTGTGAATGCATGTATTTTCTGGATATTGACCTCATTACAGCTTGGTTGTGGTGCACTATCAGTTGTTGCCTTGTGCATTAGACTGTTGCAACAAGAGTTGCTAATTAATTGTTGTTAACAATACGTATATATAAGAATAATAATGTATCAAGACAATATAGTGCCTTGAACTGCTTCTGTGAAGAGTTGCACACATGGTTGTGTAACTGATCATTTAGGGTAGCATCCTGACTTTGTTCAGCACAGTTCGTTACCAGTTTGTGTGTTCATGAAAATATGAAAGTGTTTTCTGCTAGGCACTCTAACTAGCAGAATTTCCAATATCTATTTCCTTTCTGCATCATGCTTTTTCTTTCTAGTATTGGTTGCTGGATTTTGACTCACTATTGGACTTCTCCAACGTAATATGAGTTCTCGCTCAGGTTTAATTTGAAGCGACCATTAGTTGGTGCCATGTGCATTGTGCATGTTTAAAACTGTGCTTTAGAAGTTACTAACCCAGCTTCCATTCGATAAGAGTTCAGTAAATGCTGTTATGATTTTACAATGTAACCTGTTTATTATGTAGTATTTTGCACTCACCTGTGTTAAAACAATGTGCTGGGACAATGTTGTGTTCGAATGAGGTTATGTTGGAAAGCGATCATGCAGTGGTGAATCTGAATCAAATATGGAATTCACACTGCCGATCCATTTTCTGTTGACTATATGAGACGTCTTGCTAAGATGTCACTTAATATAATGAGGTTTCAGGATGAATTTTAATCCATAAAATGCATTTGCATTGTTACATGATATCTGAGGTTACAATGTCGATACCGACTGTAGATACAGGTTGGGAAAACGCCCAAAATTGCCATGTGCTTCGAGGAGCATCCACATGACTTGAGTGAGTCTGTGATAGCCCAGGCTGTAAGAACTGAGACTAAAATGCCTACTTCAAAATAAGAGATGGCATTTATTAGGAGGGGTTCCATTCTTGATAGCAGTCTGTAAATTTTAACTTATTCTGTTCAATGCAGTGGAGGATTTTTGAATGTGGTTTTGCAATTGTTGATTGATGCCTTACAAGTGCAGTACAACAATGTTGCCAGGAAAGTTTCCAGATTGGATCTAGTTTTAAGGTTGTGACATATTTGTGTTTATTGCTAGCCCTGATCCACACATATTCTGGACAGGCGACAGACCGCTGCCAATTGGACGCTATGTACAGTTGAATCAAAATACTGAGCTGGTGATTACTGATGTCCGACAGACCGATGAAATGGCCTACAATTGTAAGGCCACGAATCACCTTGGCAAAGAAGAATACACGATTCACGTCGATGTACAGGGTATGCTCGAGAAAGAAACTGACACCCATGTTTTATTGTGATGTTTAAGAAAATTAGTTTTTGCAGTGCTGGTAGTTTCATATGTTGTAAGCTATGCGTAGTTTTTAAATTATTTTAGACGACTTATCATCTTTAATCTAGCCTAAAAATCCAATGGGAATCTGGAATTAGTTATGTACCTCAAGATTTCTGTGTTGTTTAACTCTGTTTATAAATTACTTTCAATTACATTGCATCAAACATCAATCGATGATCACTTCTCAGAGCTGATAGGCATATCAAAATTAAGGTCAGTCATTTGGATATCCTGTAGGGCAGTGGTTTTCAACCTTTTTCGAGTGATGGAACCTTACACAAAGCTCTCATTTGCTCACAGAACCCAGTTCTTTGCACCCATCCAATCTTAAGAGATATGCAATTGTAACTTCTAATGTTGGGATAATCACGTAATAATTTTTATTTTGTGACATAGCATCATGTCTAGCAAGTATAACTGAATTCTGGTCATTGCTCGTCCTGTTGCGAATTAATTGATGTTTTAAAAAAATTTACATTGAACTATGGCAGAACCAAAACGTTTTCCGTGGAGCACTGGTTGAAAACCACTGCTGTAGGGAAATCCCAAGCAGGAGGAGAATTCTGAGTAGAGGAAGAAATCATACAGGGATGGAGAAATTCCAGGTATTGGCGAAATCTTGTCTAGATGGGTAATATGAAGAAGCTGAATTTATTGAACTGTTGTTGCAGCTGCCCCAGTTTTTCGTTCGGTGGATGACCGACCACACAACGTGAATGTTACAGAAGGTGCCACAGTGACATTCCGCTGCAGCCCGTATGCTGAGCCAGAAGCGCAAATCATGTGGTTTAACAATGGCGAAGCGCTAGATCGTAAGTGTAACAATGATGAAAACAGCTTCTGATTGGTTTATTGTATTTATCTGGACATACATTATGAATGATTTTGTTATCCCCTATCACGTAACGGGATGTATGGGGGGCATGGATTTGATCCTTTTCGAGCCTTGGGTCAGCAAGGAATGAATCTTGAAGTTCAGAAGTAGGCAACGAATGCAAAACTTCAACGAAAGACTGGCAACTCAGTATTATTCTGTCTCTGAGTACAGCAAGAGTCAAAGCATCCATTGGTGAGTGAAATATTTTCAAGTGCAAGGAGTGTCTCTAACAGAATGTAAGCAAGTGTTCTATCTTGACATTTGTTACCTTTGATGTTTAGGTGAGGCACTGCCACCAAAGTTCCGATTAACACCAAATGGTACACAGCTGACGATATCAAACGTCTGTCGTGATTGTCCGGACGGCAAATGGGACATACGGGTGATTCAGTGCAATGTTAGCAATGCACATGGCAGCTTATTCAGTGATGGCTACATCAATATTCTCAGTGAGTATTGATTTTTGTTGGTTTGGCTCTGCATGTAAAGTAAACGTAAATTTGGCAAAAATTGTGGCATGTGCATAATGTGTTTATGCAGCACCTTTTTGAAGTAGTGACTAGTGAGGTAGTTAAAACATGCTGTATTAAGGGTCCTGATGCATATATATATATATATATATATATATATGTGTGTTTGTGGTTTAAGACTTTTAATTTTTACTCTTCTGATTTTGTGAATTTCATATTTTGTGATTTGTATTTGTTTCAGAATGGAGTCATTAACTTTGTAATTTGTTAAAGTACAAAAGAATGGAATCATTAACTTTGTAATTTGTTAAAATCCAAAAGTGTTTGGTAGAAATCTTTTCTTTGCAAAGCTTGGCTAAGCTGGTTTTTGTCAAATGTTTATCCAGATAATGCTCTATTTAATTTTCGGATCTAAATTATAATTTTGTGTGCAAACATAGTTCTATACAAGTTGTATATTACCATTAATGAGTGCAGTACAGAAACTGTTGAATTAAATCACATTAGACCAGCTGAGGTTAATTATGTTATGTAATATCAGATATGGTGACAGTATTTATAAAGCACCTATCCAAGTACATATAGATTGCAATAGATGTGCTTTTGAGTTAAACTAGTCATTATTGCATTTCTCAAAGTGTTTTATGTTGGTTGAGTTACACGGAATTGCATATTACTGATTGGATTTAGAAGAATTTTACTTAAATCAAATAGCTGTTTTTGTGTAGAGAAAACCGTGATTGAAGTTGCTCCAATCGACGTCACGGTTGCGACTACTGAGGTTTATGCCGGCTTCAACTGCAGTGCAGTTTCCGATGACAGCACACCGGTTAAAATCCGCTGGTACCGGTTCGAAAGCAAGGATGGCGTTTTCTCGCCAGTTTATGAAATTCCTGGGCGAGTTGTTGTTGAAAGCAATGGGACGTTGTCCTTCCATGTGGCTGACAACACAAGTAGTTGGACAACACACGCAGGGAGATACAAGTGCGTTGCATCAAATGGATACAGTGAACAGTCGGTCGAAGCATTTCTTCATGTCGAGGGTGAAGTTGTTGTCCCTCCTCGTGAGTTGATTCCTACAATTATTTATTTCTTGCATGTAGACAATTATCAACTGTTAAGTCTGGAGGAGATTCCATTGTCTGGGTTGTACATCTATTCTATGCGAGAGCCTGCCAGCGGTGACATTTCCAGTTGGCCGAGCATTATTTGCTTTACTTGCAGGTGAACTTTGTATTCTTCACGAATTTCAACACTGCTTAGTGAAGCGTAGGCAACGCTTTTGTGAGGTTCTGAAAAATCACTATTTGATTATCTAGGTATATGCACTTGGTTATTTATGTAGCACCTTTTGAAATACTCTTATTACTAATTTTATAGTTGCTTGATTGATTGATTTGTGACTTGAAATGTACACTTTATAGCCTTCAGTAGATGGAGGAAGTCCATCATGCAAAGTGCTTGAAAGGTGACACACTTGTTTGCACAGCTGTATGGTTCATTCGGTGCTTTGAAAAGCAAGGTTAATGAAAATTACGCATTTTGTAGGTTTGTGATGTTCTATTTCTGAAATTATACTGTAGAACAACAGTGACAATTAAGCTCAGTTAGTGGGTATTAAGTTCGCATGAGGTTGTTCACACAATGTCATTACCGTAAATGCATTTTAACATAGCGAGTCATCTGTTTGTCAAGAATATTCTGGCATTAACCCTTTAACCACAAGGGAGGTTAATTTCCCATGCATTTGAGTATATGCTCATCTTTAAAGTGTTAAGGTAGTTGCAGTAAGTAGATTCTACACAAGGATAGTTAACCTTGTGGATTAAACTGAATTATTCATACTTTTCTTTCTCAGTTCTTGATCGATGTTTCTTGCAGCTGTCCTTGTTACTGCTGGTTTTCCCTGGTGGATTTTCCTCATCATTCTCCTCCTTATTCTACTGATTATCCTTCTGATAGTTTGCTGTTGCTGCTGCATGCGTAATAAAGGTGAAACGTATCCAGGTGAGTGAAACCCTCTGCTGAACATAGTCTTGAAAATTTCAAGTATTCAAAGTTGACCCTAGTCTAATGTTGTTGGGTTAGGGAATAAGTTGCCTATCTGCGTGCAACACGAACTCTTCGGCCTCTCTTTGCCTCTTTTACGCAAGTGCTTGAAGACCATTTTGTTCGATCCTGGATTCATTGTGCTAAGTCAGAGGCATTTCTGATGAGTCTGTCTTGAAGTGGTGCTATATAAATTTGCAATTACGATTAGGGAATTGTTTCTGAGGGAATTTTCATGACGATGTGCTGTGTAAATGTTGAGTTATGATTTCATTATTGGTTACTTCTCTTGTCATGTCATACCAACAGGTGACCATGTACAGCTGTCTGAAAAAGTCCCCATAGGTGGGCTGCCACACTTGTGCAGAACCTAACCAAAGTATTTCTGTTCTTGTTTGACAACTGACACTGTATAATACTTTTGGAATGTGGTTTGCCTAGAAGTGACCATCGATCGATGCCTGTGTATTATTATGATAACAGTACTGTAGAATTTCCTGATTAGATTACATATTTTTTATGAGCTCCTGCTCCAGGTATAATGAGGATGAGTACCTGGTAATAACAAATGTTTAAATTAGCACTCACATCATTTTGTTTAATAAGTGATTTATGTTATTTCTACTATTACTTTAATTTATGGGGTTTGAACTCAAGTCCTTAGGATTGAGACTAAGCAGAGTTGACCATTGTGTTTGTTTTTGTTGTGCTGTGAGTTTCTGTTCAATTTTTTAAACAGTTGATGAAAAGGAAAGAAAGAACGGTCATGATCCTGATAGAGAACTGGCCGACAGTGGATTCCATGACTACAAGCGACCGTATGTTTTTCATATTTGCTCCTTATACCTTACTGGTAATTTATCAACTATTGTGGGGCACGGTGGTGTAGGGGTATGTTCGGTGCCTTGCAGCCGGAGGGTCGCACGTTCGAATCCACCTGAAGCTGCTGCATAGGGACCCTGGGCAAGTCTTTCACTCGCAATTGCTCATGCGCTTCGGCGTGAAACTCTGATTCAGTGTCCGCGCTGTAGTCGGAAGCGCCTCTGAGTAGAAATCTTGAAGGGGCGCTATAACAAGTGCTCATACATACATACATACATACATTAAATGTTAGTACATGTATGTAATCGCAACATCCTCCATGGCCACATACAGTATCTCTGCTCCCTTGTATATAAGCATGTCTATATATAGATATTTTTACATGGAAATTTGTTATTTATTGCCCTTTCATTATTAGAGAAATAATAATTTAGTTTAATGGTTTTTAATTTGGTATAATTGTTTGAAGAGATTCTTAAGATGTGCTGAAAATGTTCAGTTATTTAGATACATGCATATGTAAACAGATACCTACATACTCAAGTATATTTGCATCAAGTACATATATGAAGTATGTACATACTAGAGCTGTACCGATATCGCTTTTTGCCGATTATGCCGATACCGCGTATAGCCGATTATTAAATTGCCGATACCGATGTATAGCCGATTATTAAACTGCCAATACCCAATTTACGAGACCGAATATTTCATTATTTGTTAAGTCAAAATGTTCGGTTCCGATACATAAACCAGTATCTATCGTCACAACTATAAGGATGGACGTCTAAATTAATCCGGAAGTTGTTAACGTTATGTTTTAATGCGTAAATAATAAAAGTCGTAAAACGATAGACGAAAATCTATGAAAAACTTGGAATATGCAATAATTCAAGTAAAATTATTAAATTATGACACAATTTTGACATCGGCACCGATTAACCGATTATTTCTGCCGATACCCGATTATGCCGATTGTTCTAATAATCAAGTATATTTGCGTATGACCGTTTAATCGGTACAGTATGTACATACATACATCTAGTACTGATTATACTGTCAAGCATCCATTGTGTACTTTTTCACAGGGATAATCCAATCATGAAGGGAAGTCGCGCTTCTCTTGCGAGTTCCAGAAAGACGATTAGCGACGATGAGATTAGTCTAAACGAGTATGGGGACATAGACGCCGGAAAATTCACAGAGGATGGGTCGTTCATCGGTGACTATGGGAATCGAGCATACGTCTAGACAAGGCTGCCTCCACTGCCTCCTCAGATCGAGTCATTCCTTAAAATCATGTCGTTAGTTGATGTTTGTAAATACGGCGCTATCATGTTGTCCTCGTTCTTGACAGTAGGCCTGATGCAGCACACTTTAGTCAGTGTTGGTGGTGTTGAACTTCGCTTAAGGCAACCTATATCTGAACTAGGCAAGCATTGCACCACACTTTAACTGAATTTCGCCTTGATTTGTTTTCTGTAAATTATGCCTGTAAGCTTTTACGATTTCCTTTGGATTTATTGGTTGACGCCGTTGTGTTTGGTTTTTCAAGGGGCTTCAGAAAGTTAGTATGTAACAGAAAATTAAATTAGAAGTGTTATGCATTTTTGTTGATTTAAGGATAGCTGTTAGTAGGCATGTTTGTGAAACTCTCGGTTGCAGTCTAATTTGATTTTCGGTGGCCTGCAATAACTTGCATAGGAAGACTATTTAGAATAAGAGAGGTAAAATAAAATGGAAATTAAATTGTTGCCAGATCTACTTTCATTTGCACTGGTGTGCCATAATACTTATAAGAAAGCTAGTTGGGGCAGTGGTGATTAAAGAAAATGGAGCTCAAACTGTACTAAGTGGTTTTATTATTTTTCGTTTCAGCTGGGACGGACACTAAGCCTTTGGGGTTCTAAATGATACAGTAGACAATTGGTTGAGTGCTCCCCTTGTACCGCATATGTGTATAATTTGGGAACCTTGAGACAGATGTTTTATAGGGACATGAGCTTTAACCTTAGATTGCATAGCGCTGTCAGTTGGCACTTGTCATGAGATAGTGGCACTATATAAATGTGAGCAATACTAAGTTCCACTTTCCTTGCAGTCATTTTTTGTCGCTTTTAGTGCTTGCTTTTGTATGTCAGATGTGATCTTTTAATTGTGCGTGTTACTGCCAACTTTGTGTATCTGTGGTCGTGATCTGTTTTGGTAATGAACTGTAACTGGTTCAGCTTTCATTATGGAACATGTCTTCTGACTGATTATCATAACAGTCCATGGTCATAGTTCAGTAAACGGCATGCTCATTAGAAACCAATGCCTAGGTTGTTAATTTTGTGCATGACGCAAGAACGTTTAGCTAGTTTCGTCCCAGTTTTGTGCTGAATCAAAAACTTATGAAAATTGTTTGTTGAGTTTCGCATTTTGTGACAGAGGATGGCACTCCGTGTGATAAATGAGTTGCAAAGATTTTATGCTTTTTTCTGCCTAGTCGAGTTTGCAGAATTATTTGAATAATTTATTTGTGCATTGTACAAGTGCTTGGCATGACCTGCTGTTTCTATATCTTACAGCTTTTATGCTTGTTATTCGTCTTTGTGGCAAGTGGTTATATGTGTAAAAAGAATCCTTCTTATAACGTGGCCATCGTATCAAAAAACTTGCTGACGGTAGTCATTATGAATGTCGAATGTACTAAATTTTAAAGGAAGTTATGTCCTAAACCTGAAGTAAGTTTGGTATGCATATCTCAGATGGCATTATATCAGAATTTGTTTCAATGATTCATATTACAAGTGTTATTATTGTGTAACTTAGGTTTTAGTATTTAGCGTAACGAATGAATCGCAACAACTGTGTAATGAGCGTCTGTGTCTCAACCTTCTCTGTCCTTCCACGTGGCCATTGCCAGGATATGGTGTAATGCCATTTAGGTGGCTGCACCAGATGGTGTGGTGTAGCACGACTCCATCTTAAATGTGGACAAAGGCATTGCGTGATTTTCTGAAAGGGAAATTCCCTTAGAATGCTGTCTGATGGAACATCTATAATTTACTTCATATGACTTCATTTTGCTTTCTATCTTTCTAAATTTGCATTGTAATATTTGTACAATTGCGTACTGTTTGTATTTAATTACTGAAAACGGCCTCTAGAGACTCCCAGAATGCTAATATTGGGAATTATTTCGTTTGCTGTGTTCCATTGCAGCTTCATTCTCACAAGAATAATCAAAAGCTTAAAACTTAAGTCTCTCTGAAAGTATCTTAGCAGAACTTCTATTATATTGTTAATCATGTCCCAAAGTGAAATGGATTGTATTTAGTTCAATGAAAACTGCCATCAAGTGTGTTAAAAGGCACTATAGAAGTCCCAAGATACATGCATAGTATTAGTTACGTTTAACATATTATTATTATTATTATTAATCTGTGTGCTTTTATTTTACACAGTTGCAATGCGTTCAAACCTGAGTGTGTGTAGGCGACATACTGTCAGTTTTCGTTTCATTGGGTTGTGCCCTGTTGTTGTTTTCTAAGCATGAAGTAGAAGCCTTCTAAACAACTGCAACTTCAGTTCTCTTTGTACAAATTTTTCCTTAAACATATTTCTGCAGTGGACCCTCTTTACTGTGCTATCTGTGCAAGCCAAATCAATTACTGCTGCCTACCTCTGTTGCATTACAATGCAAGGATGAGTGGGTTGGTCGCCGCGCCGCCGCCCCCGGGTTCGCTTCCGGTCGGGTCGGATTATCAGAGATTAAATTTCGGATCTTTACTGCGGGTGGCTCGGTCGCATTATAAACGTGGAGTACAATACAACACACAACAACACATCACAATACGACACTATATGCAGCTGGAGGGTTGCGGGTTCGAATCCATTTGATTGCTCATGCGCTTCGGGCGTGAAACTCCGATTCAGCGTGCAGTAGTAGCGCCTTGGGAAATCTGGTTGGGGCGCTATAACAAGTGTTCAAATACAATACAATACAATACAATACAATGCAGTGAAAATCTGAAGCTGAATTAAATTTCGTATTCTGTGAGTCACAGACGACACTATATCAGCATTTGACCTTGTAAATTGCATGCACTATAAAGAGGGTCCTGTCCTTTTGTAAATCCTGTTTGGTCTCTTGTATTGTATTGTATTTACGGATTTCTAAAGCACCTCTCCCAGTACAACCTAATCAGAGGCGCTTCGAGTGCGAAGAGCCCATGAGAAACGAAAAGTATTAAGTCTTATTATTGACAGCACCTAGTCTGAATTGATAATAATAATAATCTTCATTTATTGATTCAAACTGACATCATCGCAGTATGACCACCAAGTTATTACAGGAGTTGAATTTAACTGTATGGCAGCCATGCAAGGCCATCTGGCAAATGAAAGGCCGAGTCAACCTTTTGGAGGGTAGTGGGAATCAATCCCGCGTCCATGCTGATCGTCTGCTCTTCGTGCTGCAGTGTTAACCATTTTCCTAAAACCCGTCCCAATTATATGCAGTTCTTGGGGGTTCAAACCCCTACCTCTTCTAGCCCCGCAGATCAGAAAGTGAACAGATCTTTGGGAGTTATGAAACTAAAATATCTCATGAGTGAGTCGTCGGTTGTATTGTGCAGCATGTTATCAACGTTAGATTTTGACCTGCATTCATGTCCTTTGGTAATCTGTAAAATTTTCAACCCCTGCTTTTTTTACTACGAAAACGCTGATTATAAGTATTATTTGTTCATGCTTAGAGGAATTGCTTTTTGCCTGATCATGTTTGTGACCTGAGTTAAGTTTTGAGTTACACCAATTGAGCAGATAATGCATTACTTAGCACTGACAATACCAAAATGCTTTTGAAATACAGTACAAAGAGGCACCGATATGGGCAAAAAAATTCAGAACCAGCATATTTACTTATTTGAATGAGAGAGCTAGTGTGTATGCTGTTTTCGTCGCATTCTAATATTTATTTGGTCAGCTGGTTAACTTGAGTGTGACCAGGCATTTAGGCACACCAATAGATCATGTTAATTTTAATTTAATTGCAGTTAGTTAAATTTGTGGTTGTTGATAAGCATGAGTTACTTTCAGTCTGCACCGTAATATGAATTTATGAAGGTGTTTGTTTTGGAATTTGATGAAAGAGTTTGAAGCCGTGGTTTTGCAGGTGTTATTTGAAAATGTTCTTATCTGATCTTGTCTTGTCTTTAAAATCATGTGGTGTTTTCTGTAAATATCATAGCAGCTTAGACGTTTCTCTGTGTTGTCATGGAAACCATGGTTTCAGGGTATTGGGTTGTACCTAGTTGTTACCATGGGAACCAGTTTTTGCAGTTAACTTAATATTTCAATACTGGACTGATTTTGGTTAAAACTGTATCCTTCTGCTATGGTGATTGCTGTTGGCTCCATGGATGTTGCCAGTTTGGTTTCTTTGGATATGACGTAGTGTCCAATAGCCATGGACCATACTGGTTACAAAAACACACTGGTGGAAAAGTCATGTAAAGAGAACTCTAGGCTTAGTAATTATTCAGTCTGTTGCTGTTTCGAAAAGTATTTTTTACCAGAGGTATAATACGAGTAATCAAAGCCAAACAGCTAGTCACACGTAAAGCAAAATATATTTTTGTACTTCTTTTGATGCATCTCTAAAGGCATGTGGTTGGTAGCACATGTGCTTGGTACTTGGTAGCACATGACATACTGATAGGAATAGTATTCGTTAACTAAGGAGGCATAATGGTAACAAATGCGTTCTTTTAATCAGGGCTGAATGTAGTATAGTTGCAGTGAAGGCGTGCTGGCAACAGAATGCATACTGACAAACTCATACTAGTCTTGTAATGAAGGCCAATCAAGTCATTTTTAGTGAAGTCAAATATCGTAACTTCTATTGCACTGTTAATATTGCACAAGGCATCAACAACACCTGTCGATCATGGGCCAATGCCAGTTTCCTGAACGGACTGATTTTTTAATAGTTTTTAATCCCTTTTGTTCACTAATCTCATATTGAAAAATTAATCTTTCTTAATTAACATTGTCATTGCTAATCAATTTATTTGGTAGATGTTGTAGTCAGGAGCGTGATAACTGAGCTAATCATTCATATCGGTCATGTCTTAACAAATTATTACTGCTCGTGTATATACAGGGTAACATAGTGTCATATAACTAGGACTTCGAACAATGCCAATTTACATCTTCTAGGAAACTATTAGGTCCGAATGCACCGTACTTGGCATTGCAATCAATTCATGCAAGTTGCTTAACAAAAACTGTTACTTTTCCTGGGTGTTCATTGTCGCTCGTTTTCAAACACATTGCCTAGGCCATTTTATGGAAAAGTTTGACTTGTTACTCCGCTTAAGTGGTGATCATTGGCAGTTGATCTTGAAAATTGTTACTTATTCTGGAAGGAATAGTGAAGAAACTAGAAAGCCTTGCTCTAGGACATGTCATTGCGGCGATGTTGGGTTCATTGCAGCATGAACTGATTGTAACTCCCAAGTTAATCACAATCAGGATATAATTATAAGTGTAAATGTTCTAACCTACATACACGTTGACTGTAGGCACATTTCTCCCTAATGAGTTTGGGGACCATCTTAAAGTCACATCTGTTAAAACAGACGGGGTGGGGGGAAGGCATGGCTGCATTGCCTCTTGGCCCCAGCGTAACAGCTATTATTCATTAGGGCAACATGAGAACACGGCTGTGTTTTAGTGAGGTTTCACTGTGATCAATCTTCGGTTGCTGTTCGTAAAAATGTAATTCTCTTAAATTTCTCCTCGGCGCCAACAACAGCCACTTCCGAAGACCTCTATATCAAATGAAGTCTGCAAGGGCAAAGGTTTTGGTTTAATTTTGGTGCCAGATCAGAATCTGGAGGGTTAAACTGAGGAGACAGTATGGGGCTGTTTTGAGGTACGTTACTTTGTTCTACTACTACTATTAGCCTACATGTACATGGTTTGTGCCTAGCCAGTTGCAAGCATTATCATCAACAGCCAGTAATGCTGCATTGATACAAGTTCGTGGACAGACATTGCTCCACAGCTGAACGAAAGATCAGTGGTCTACTCTACCCCGATTGGAGGATTGTAAGCAGAGCAACCCTGGCAGTCCCAAATTGGTTTAGTGCAGACCAGTGAAAGTACATGAACAGCTCCGTTTCTCTAATTGAAGCATTTTTGTTCATCATGTGTCCTGAGTTTGTATCATTAGTATAATCCGAAACCTCTCCTTTTTGTCTGATTCTCAAATTATTGTTAAACGCTTCATGTATTTTTCTGACTTCTGTAACTGAGTTGTGTGTGCAGTTTTTTGTATGACTATAGCAACCCTGAAGTTTCTGAACACATTGTAAGCTTTTATTGAGTGAAGGAAATTAATTGCTAGTTTTAATTCAATTTAAATAACTTCTGCGTTTTGCTATGTTTGCTTTTTGTGGTGTGAACTCGAAGTTTTAGCGATATGTATTCTATTAAATGAGTGAGTTGAAAAATTTACCTTTAATTTGTGTTTGAGTTATATCTTACAAAGCATTCAAGTTACTTCCTACATAGCCTTGTGGTTAGCATGCTGAACTGTCAACCAAGAGGTCGGGGTTCAAATCCCCACCAGGGCAGAAATTTGTTTAGAAATTTCTGCTCCACATGTGCCCCATAGCCAACTGACTATAGACTGTTGGTAGGAAGATGAGACAGCAAGGGAAAGACTGGCCACCCACTCTTATATGCTGAGGCTAAGAAAATGAAGTCACTAATACTTTATGGTTGCCTCTTACGCTGGGTTAAGGGACTAATCTCTTTGTATCTTTGTAGGGTGCATCTTACCCTTCACTGTAGATTGCCGATTCAGCACATGATTACTTTGAGAAGGTCACAGTTACATGTATATGAATGTGACATGGTTACCTTAAGCAGGTCACAGTTATGCACGTGGATATCTTAAGTAGATCACAATTATGCACAGGAGTGTGGCATCCTTAAAGTAGTCATTTTTTCCCTAGAAGGCTAGCTTAAAAACTGTACATGTGTGTATACAAACATTTAAGGAAATCAGTAGCCTTTTACTAACGCAAGACAAACGCTCACACTTACAAAAATACAGCTGTTGCAAAAGTTACTGTCATTGGATGAAAAAAGTCAAAATGTGACATGGTTTACCTTCAGCTACTAGCAGTTACAGCTGCACAATGAGCGCTTCTGATGCACACTTCAAAATGATGAAGTGGTAAAAGAAAGGTGAGTTCATTTGTAGTCGATTGATGCTGCAAAGTTGACATTGTGCTGTTCGACATTAAATGTCGACAAGCCCATAGATTTTATGGGCCTGTCTTAAGTTGGCATTTAAGAGGTGCCCGATACTCTAATGGTTATTTACCAAGAGGTTAGGAGTTTAATTCCCTGCCAGGGTAGAAATTTGTTTAAGGGGTTTTTGCTCCATATGCGTCCCTAGCAGAGTACGCTAACCACACACTGTGGGTAAGAAGACGAGACTGGCAAGAGAGGACTGGCCACCGCACTCATATACCTAAAGCCCTAAACCTAGCAAATGAAATTGCTAACACTTCATACCCATGGCTACCTCTCTGGGGAAGCCTTAAGGGACTGTTCCTCTTTTGGTATCGCTATAATATGGTTGGTGAAAACATCTGAAATATGGCCACTTTTGTATTACGCCTAGGCCTATGTCGTAATGGCAAAGCGTCCCTGCATGCCTAAGCAGCCTAACCAACACACAAATGTCACATGCATTTAATGATGAATATTCTTTGTTTGGCCTGGCGAGTGCTAAGAATTTATAATCGTAATTAAGTCCAGAGAAACAGTGTATATCGCAGGTGCTCAGTCAAAACCAGTGGCGTAACGAAGGGTTTCAGCGCCCAGGGGCAAGAGTAATGTTGATGACTGTGCCCCTTTTTAATTTTCTTGTTGAGTTTCAATCGTTCTTGTCATTGTACTGCCTACCACTGAAAGCTAAATTTTCGCCCCTCTTGTGCTGCGCCCTGGCGGTTGCCCCTGTGCAAGTTCATGCCACCAAATGGTGGCATGAACTTCCAAGCCATATTAGAAAATAGCTTCAATTAGACATTTTAAACATATGCTAAAGTTGCACTTGATTAACTCCTTGTGCCTGTAGATGTTATAGGGTATATGAGTTTTGTATCGTGAGGTTTCAGTTCAGTGCATTGTATAGTAATAGGATAGTCACAATTGTGGCTTGTTTAAAGTCTTTAAAGCTTTAAAGTACTCCTAAGTTGTATGTGTTTGCTTCCCAGTTAGAAAAAATTGATTATTAACAATTGTCATGAGACTGGTTTGTTAAATGGTACCAGTATTTTGTACTTGCTTTTTTAAACGTGTATTACGCCAGCATTATTAGGGTGACCGGTAGGGTTGCCAACCGTCCAGATTTTTTCTGGATCGTCCAGAAATTGCAGCCAGTGTACAGAAAAAAGAGGAGGGTCATTCTGGACAATGTAGTGTGCAGAAAAAATAAGAGTAGGCTACGGGAAAATTCTCAGAATTTTCCTCACTAATGCAGAAAATGGAAAGTTGCAACCTTCAACAAAGACAACAACCTTCCTGAAATATAATAATTTATTAAAAAACGACATTTAAACACACGACACATAATCACGCGATACTTAAACACAGACACTTCAACACACGGCAGATAAACACAAGGACATATAAACACACGGACAGATAATCCTTGGACACTTAAACATGTCGGCATTTCAGGCAGCATACCCTAATGCTGCGATCTCTGGCTGCTACTTTCACCTTTGTCAAAGCGTGTTGAGAAAAGTGAATGAAGTGGGCATGAAACAAGCCTATGAAACTGACAATGTTGTTCGCGGAGGAGTATGATGTTTAGCTGCATTGGCGCTTGTTCCCGAAAATGACGTAACAGAAGCCTTTGAGCTTCTTGCAGATGACATTGGCGAAGTACACGATCGAATGCCAGAGCTTCTGTCCTATTTCGAGCACACGTACATCAGTGGACGAAGACGGGCGGGTCGAAACGCAAATTACGGACCAAGTTTATTTCCGATCCAACGTTGGAATCAATATCAAGCTGCAGTAGACGGATTGCCCGAACAACCAACGCAGTAGAGGGATGGCACTATGGTCTTCAGTCCTTGTTCCAGTGTCATCATCCTACTCTTTAGACCTTCTTGGATGGAATCTCTAAAGATATTCAGAAGCAGAAATCTAGTTTTCTACAGGGAATGTCGGGAGTTGATCAACCGCCGAGGAAGAAGTATCGTGATTTGAAGGACCGTGTAGGACGTGCTGTTAGTCTCTATTTAGCTGCAGAGTGCAGACGTACTCCAGTATTTGCATGCAATAGCTCATTTATCGCACCAATAACTTTTCGCACTTTTACTTTTATAAGACAGTTAGGGTTCATTAATTTGCCGAAACCGATTTTAAAGATTTTGTCGAATATGGCGCTGTGTTTATCTGCCGTGTGTTTATATGTCCTTGTGTTTATATGTCCTTGTGTTTATCTGCCGTGTGTTGAAGTGTCTGTGTTTAAGTATCGCGTGATTATGTGTCGTGTGTTTAAATGTCGGCAGACCAAGATTTACAAATTATGAACATCGAAATAAAAAATAATAATTCTGAATTTTAGAAGGAGCATCTCTGCCACTAGAGTTAAATTGCAAACACACCCTTTGTTATCGGATAGCCTAACTATTTGGTATCTTTGTTTCACGGATCCGAAAGTAGGCATACATATCTGCAGTCTGCCATCTGATACCAAAATAGGCCTATGTTTTAATATCCAATAAGACCTTAGTTTATCAATGCATAAGTTGCGTACTTGTCAGCTTATTTCTAATAAACGAAAATTGATTGATTGATTAAAAATTTAAAATGATTACCGGTATTCAAAATCGATGAACGTTAGGTAGCATTTCTTTAAATTGCGATGCTCCAAATTTCCAAAAACTGGTTGCATAGTCTGAATACGTTTTTTAAAATTCCGATCAGTAGGCTACTGCACATGTTAAACATATTTCTTATTGATGAAAAAATCTCTGGACCGATGAACGCAACAGGATGAGGCCTGAACTGGTAAAATCTGAACTGTGTGAAAGTCAATTTCGATCAATCTTGCGGTGATTTTTTGCATTATGTTGGTGACAGAAACGTTTGCTCAAAGCAAGCAAAAGTGAACAGAAATAATACTTTAAAAGAAAATAATATCTGAATATACTTCACGTTTGAGAACTTTTGAATATTGTTCTATTAGTGGATTAAATAATATTCCTCTTCTACTTTCTTCGCATGTTCCATACAGATCTTGGACCTTGCGTATTTTCACATTTTCTAAGTAAGTTCTAAATCTAACATATTTGTGGGACACTAGGATGATAATTTACTCTTAGATGCCCCGCTGCCGCTGGAGCCTTCGGCCGGGGTAGCCTATGACGCTCCGCCAGAGCGGACACACCCTAATCGCCACAAATCGTGGGCTCGCTCCTTGTCCAGAAATTTCATAATCAAAAGTTGGCAACCCTAGTGACCGGCGAGATGAGTCCTATGTGACTTCACCGGTAGCCCACCACTCGGTTTGTAAAATTTGTGTATTGTCATTTTGCTTTATTTGTGGTGAATAAACTACTTACTTACTTACTTACTTACTGTGCCCCCTTCGTTACGCCACTGGTCAAAACAAACTCGATGGGCAGGCGATCAAAATCGGTTCCCCTTCAAGTTAGGCCTACTTAAGGACGATGGTGTTTGGAACTACGAAAGAGGTAAGCAAACAGAGGGAGAGCATAGGATTAGGAGTGTTTCCCGTTTATAGCCAAAGACCTGTGTGGATGTGTTGCAAGAGGTTAATTCGTATGATCGACCATAGATACAATAACCCACTCATGGAAACTAGGTCTAGCCTAATTCTTATTATTCTAATTTTAATTATAGGCTTAATTGCAGGTCTACTGTTAGACATGCGTCAAATCTTAAGTTCAGAAACCTAGGCATACAGTACACACTGTACATTCACGTGAAACAGACCGACGAACGGCGTAGTTTGAGTTTATTTGAACAAACGTGAGCGGTCAGTCGGACTCGAATTCCGGAATATTTGCTTCGTTATCGTTGGCCATTATTGCTCCGCCTCCATTCAATGATCGCTTTCTCACGCGATATGCATTGACTCATTGATAAGAATCATAACTGCGTTCCGTTGGCGTTTCTACTTGGAAACCAGATCTAATTCTCAAGTTCTGAACATGATACCAGGCATTGACCTAGTGAGCATAAGTAAATCTAACTGCAACAAGATTAGCTATGGCCTTTTGTGATTGTAAGTATATGGTCGAATTAATGCAACATTGTAAAAAGAAATTATATTTTGTGGCCCAGCAACAATTTCTCAACGCGCGCAAGGCACAGGAACGCAATTGTTTTACTCTGCTTTCAGTTTCAGCTAAGCATCACATGCTCAATTTTACGGCACATTCATTCATTTAATTTCATAATTTTGACTTAACAATAAATATTCTCAAGTTTAGGACAGACGCATTCCAGAATAAACTTTAACGTATGATCCGAAACGACCGAAAGCCCGATAGCGCACTGGATAACATCTGGCGTAGAGAGCGAGAGGTACCGAGTTCGAGTCCCGTAGGCGGATATGCTTTGTAGGCTGCTATTAGCGCCGTGTATTGCAGGCTGTCTGTTCTGTTAGTAGCTAAGATTTATGTCTTCTGTCATTTGTGTTCTTGTGAATTGTTTCAATTGCATAACATGTAAATGTACAGCGCAGCGCTTCTCATTTGAAAATAGTAGGCGATTTGAAAATCGATCGCGCTGGGTTGCGTAGGCGATCGGTGCGCGATCGACCTCCAGAGCTTTTTATATACAGCGTATTTTGTGTATCGCATTCGTATGGCTGCATGTAATAGTAGTTATTATAGACTAGTACTAATCTAGTAGGCCTATCTCAGTTCAGTTCCGTGATTGCTGATCAGAGTGATCGCTCCAATTTCGTGCAATATGATTGGCCATAACAACGCGGTTTTCATATAGCGCCCCTTCAAAGTGATCGACTAGTCCAGCCACGGCTAAATGAGACAGTCGTTCAGTTACTAAAGAATAATGTTATACATGACCGTGTGAACTCTATTCACTAGGCGGAGAGCAACAGGGAGCTCATTTCTAGGGCCAGCAACCGAAAACGAGCGCCGTTGCTAAACTATACATTATTATTCCACTTCATAGTCGCCGCCATTGTTGCTTTCAATAATTTCCGAAATCAGTGACGTTATGAACTTGCAAAATAATGACATTACGCGGGAGGTGTCCACCGCGTTGTTATGACCAATCATATTGCACGAAATTGGAGCGATCACTCTGATCAGCAGTCATTTTGGGTACCTAGGTCACGAAATGCTGCGTTCCGGCATTCACCGCTGCCGCTAGTAAGTAAAAATTAAAGTAATGTAAATTAGGTAAATAAAATAATGGCTCCAGTTTCCTCTTGGAGTAAATCGATTTGCGCGATCGATTTACCGATCCACCAGACCCTCGCTAGGCGATCGACCAAGGAGATCGATCGATCGATCGCCTCAAATGAGAAGCCCTGAGCGCAGTGCGTTTGTCAGGCGCTTGATTAAACAAAAGATATTAATATTTATTATTATTAGATATAGTGTTCAATGAGTAAGCGCAACGTTTACTTTCCAATGGAACGTTGCATTAGATCTGAACGCGTGCACTAAGTAGCGATGAGGAGGAGACGTGCAGTGTTCGTGCTTAGCTGACTAACGCCCTTATTCTTTCGTTTAATCCTTCGTATTCGCCCTCGCCCTAGTTGTTGTACCTCGCCAGGGCCACTGAGAGGGAGGGGACGGGGCCACACGATAATACAAGTAGATATAGTCGCCGGGCACGAAGTGTACCTCTTAGTTTTACATTTTTACGTTAAGGGAGTTGGATCGGACGGAATCGACGAAGTTTAATAATGGTTGATGCGTTGTATTCGTCGGTGATTCGTGTGTTCGGGATGTGAGTTGTCGGTTGGTGACGACGAGTGGGTCACGGAACGACTGCCCCCGCCTCCTGCCCCAAGGAGGCAGACCAAGGAGGGAGACCAAGGAGGGAGACCTCGTCATACTCGGCTCTGCGCAGAAACATCGTCGGGCGGTGAGTATTGCCCTTTGTTATAGAGTAGAGGACGACGTAGTATCAAGTGATTCGTTTATGACAGGAGGCAACAGGAGATTCAAGGGTTGCATCTCTTAGGAAATTATGACAAGAAAGCTCCGTCTCTGCTTTTACGACATCCGCAAGTTGTCTGTTATGCTGTCCTCGGGAAACGTCTAAATATTCTTAAGATCCTGGTAAATGACAGCTAATCTTCGTGTGAACATTCAGGTTACGGAGAGTCTGCGATTAGGGAATGAAAAATTAAGAAATTCCTTAAAATTTAGAGCCAGGTTTAAAGAATTTCGAGATAGGCGACTGTTCTGGCATACGCAAGGGAAGTATTATGATCCCCATTGTTTTGCGTTTCGTGAATCTTTTCCGCTAATTATTTTTGTAGCAATGAATCCCGAACGTGCCCGTACACGCCGACCTTCCCTACACATATCAACTTCGCGAAAACAGGATTCGAGTTCCACCTTTCCAGCTGAGCTTCTGGAGTGTGGCGGAGCGCTTACGCCGGATGTCAATGGAAGTTCTTCTCCAACGTTCCAAAAGAATGAGTCTGTCATATGGAAGGTTGGAAAATACCTGGTGCTTGAGGGAAAAGAAGCGTCTGGAGCAATCCAGACGCGGATGGCCATGCACCTGGAAACGCAGGAGGAGTTCATAATGAAGGTAGGATAAGTTGAATTGTTTTCAAAATGTATTGTTATTTTTGCATAAACCTTTGTTGTCTTATGTTGATGATGTTATGAAAGTTTACAGGACTGATCAGATTAATTATTCTGTTAATCATTCAGTTGAATATTCATCAGACAGTTAATCATCAGATTAATCATTAGGTTAATCAGTAAGTCAGTTGCTCATCATTCAGTCAGTTGGTTAATCATCAGTTTAATCGAGTCAGTTCAAGTAGATGTTTAATCTTTCTATTAACAAGCAAGATAAGCAGACACTCGATCAATAAATCAGTTATGTATTTAATGGGTTGTTTAGGCAGACCTTTGAAATCATTGAACACTAGGCTAGTTACAAATGGAGTCATTCAGACACAGACGGATGAAAGACCTGGACACAGTGTAAATTAAACTGGTGACTTAAGCCAAACAGACTTCACTTTTGTTAGACTACTAATGTCGTTGTCTCTCATCTCTGTGTTCATGGGACTTTCCACTCGAGACTAAAGTCTCACCTCTTTAAGAACTCTTACCCCGACTCAGCTGATCCTCCACCTTCCAATTCTCGACCCAAACGACACCCACCTTAGCGTCTACTGTGACCCTCTGGAAACCCAACTCGGCACTTTAGAAGTTTGGATATTACGATATAATTATGATGGTTTAACTCCTTTCACTGGAAATCATAAGTCATAATGCTTAATTTGCTGTGAAAATGGTGTCGCAGAAGTCTAAAGATTAATCAGAGTTATCGTAGAACTTCTACATTGCTGTGGTATTAATGAATTAGGTAGGCATCAATTGGTGTCGTTCCAAACAGGAGTGCGTTCTCGTCAATTCCAGCAGTCCAATGAGATCGAGAGGTAGATTAGATTAGAATTAAATTAAATTAAAGCAACTTGATGCTTTAGTATTAGTACTGCAACCTTGACCTGTGTAATGAAACTGATTTTCTCCGGTTGGGCTAACTGATTGGTTATATCTCGTGCGGTGTTTTCATTCCACGAATACGAAATGAGCCAGAGTTCATGGCCTTGAATACTGATTAGTCTGACCTTTGGCCTTGCCGGCTGTGACAGTCTTTGTTCTGGAGTTAGGAATCCTGAGTTTTATGTCTCCAACCAACGACCTAGCACAATGACCGATTGGTTCAGCCCCTAACTTAAAACTCGGAGTGTGAGGTTTTGAACTCTGAGTGCAGAGGTCATTGTGGCATGACCTTAGACAAGTCCCTAATGCTAAGTTGTGGATAGCTATTGAGTGATGCCTAGAAAGGACACTATTACTAATGCACTATATAAATGGCACCAAATATTATATAAATGCACTGTATAAATGGGGCTACAGAAATGGTGCTTAACATATGATATTACATACTGTACTGTACTATGATGTGTTGTAACGGGACATTGTTCTGTGCCTTGTAACTGGAGGGTCACAGGTTCGAATCTACCTCAAGCCACTGCGTAGTGACCCTGAACAAGTGGCTCACCCACAATTGTCTGTGAGGAAGGCAACAGGAAACCACCCACTCATCTGATCCCCGGGTGGCATGGGTGGCCAATGGACCTACCACGGAAGTAAATGAGCTTTAAAGCAGCGAGTTGCAACAGTCCTACCTCCCACGGCCATTTGAGCTCAAATTATAAGTAGAGGATGTTCCAGAATGACGGACTCACCACACCGAGAGTCGTATGCTGTGCCATGGAAGTTTGAATTTGTATTTTGTTATGTATTTTTGAGTAGTAAAATATATTACTGATGATGTTTCTGAAACCTCTGCAGGTTTGAACATTAGGAGCCTTTAAATCCAATTTTTGGTCAGATGAGCATGGATGTAAGCCCAGCAGAAATCGTGTAATTGACTGGAAATTAGTGTACCTTGGATTCAGTGCCTGCAGAGTTTACCACTATACCAAGCACTAGAAGGACTAAATATAGGCTGCTGCATGCCTTCACTCACCTACGGTTCGTGTTTAGTTTTAATGGCCTGTGGCAGTGATAGTGCTTAAGGCGTTGTTTATAGGTGGTTCAAGAATGGCAGCACCTACAGGAATTCCAGGCCCTTGGAAGCTTCCAGCCTGCAGGATTCTGGCCCAAGGGAATGAGGCCTTCTGGAATTTGGCCTACAGCGACCCAGGCCTTTCCGTGAAAGCAGATCTTGCTTGGGAAGAAACCTGCATTGATAAACTGTGACGTACACAGTATACGCACACACGCAGTCAGAGTTACCTGTAGCTGTTGATGGCAGACTACTAGTGTGGTCATGGCAGACGAAGAACATGCATTATGTGGCCATTATAGACAGACAAAATGTGACTTTTAGTGTCGTAACCCTCAAGTGATATATCTTACACATGTGGTCGAATGTCCCTTATGTGAGGCTTGTCACATTAGGTTGTATCTCTCATTAAAATTGTTGAAACAATGGTAATTCGAAATGATTGTAATTTCAATACTAGATGTGCAAGAGCCCTCCAGTGGTGACTTTGCCAGTTATTATTAGATTACAGATAAATTATTTTTTCTTAACCCTTTAACAACGAGAGGGGTTATTTTCCATACATTTTAATACATGCTTGTCGTTAAAGTGTTAATGAACTTCAATACCTCATAGGCTGACTTTGTCAGTGCTTCTAAGAGGTAATAAATAGACACTGTGTTCAGTGTCTTGATTTCTACCAGTACATGCTTACTTTCATAAAATTTGTAGTTAATAAAGAATAAACAATTTTAATCCAGGTCATGCCAGTTAACAACTACCGCGACCTCCTGGCGCCATACTGGGCAGTTGGGGATCATCCTAACATCAGTGAAATCTCGGAAATTCTCCTCGACTCGCAACACGCCTACGTTGTCTTTCGGCGCCACTTCGAAGACCTCCACTCCTACGTCCGTCGAAACCGGAAGCTGCACGAGACGGAGGCTGCCTCTCTCTTCAGCCAGATGGTTGCCGCGGTGAAGCATTGCCATAGAAACGGAGTCATACTCAGGGACCTGAAGCTGCGCAAGTTCGTCTTCATGGATGCAGCCAGGTTCGTGCTATCAGCATTTTGGGGCTTTTTGGTGATAACATGCTGGCTGTTTGCTGATGTGTTGGGGTTCAACTCCTAGTGTGTTAGATGATGTCATCAGACCATGCAACATGATAAGGCATGTGATGTGATGTGATGACAACATGTGAGTAAAGCATACTCGAGAGGTTCTCCAATTGCTTTGTATTGGATTGCCTTACTCAAGAGAACAGATCCAGGGTTTGAAATAAGGAAGTAACGAATACATGTCGGAGTTTAAGCCATTGCAACTAAATGCAGATGTTAGCCTGCCAAGTTTAAGGTGAGGTCGACTGAGGCTGAGTAAATTAAGTTGCTAGCAACTCATAATGATGATGCCTTCTGTGTGTGTGTGTGTGTGTGTGTGTGTGTGTGTGTGTGTGTGTGTGTGTGTGTGTGTGTGTACTATGGTGTGTGTGTGTGTGTACTATGTGTGTGTGTGTGTACTATGGGTGTGTGTGTGTACTATGGGTGTGTGTGTGTACTATGTGTGTATGTATGTGTGTATGGTGTATGACTGTATGTGTGATGAAGCTCTGTCTTACGATCTGATCTTCTGGATATTGACCTGATTACAGCTTGGTTTTGCTGCACCATACGGTGATGCCTTGTGTATGTGAAACCCGGTACAATAGAAGCTTCTACCTGGTAATTACAATTGCAATTTTCGGTTGCTCTAAGGGTAGGTCTTTGCTTCTTGGGTCTACCCAGTCCATCTGAATGGGCGTGTCAAGGGCTCTATCTAAGCAGGAAGTGAAGGCAAGGAGGTGCAGAGAGTGGTGCGAAAAGTCAAGTGTCAAGTCCCATGAGAGCCGTCTTATATCTCGACCTCGGCTGATAAGCTGTTGGGTGTGTCTGTTATTCAATTGCCATTGGTATTTTACTGCTCACTCAGCCAAATGCACTCCTTATGGTTGCTAAGAGTAGACACTAGAGTATGACTGGAATGAACCAAAGCCGTCTAGTGGCCCAAATCTGTGTGTGTTGCACCTCTGTAGACATTCTATAGACATTCCGATTGCCTCTAGTTGCACCTTTGTAGATTGCCTCTTGTTGGATTGCCTCTAGTTGAACCTTTGTAGATTGCCTCTAGTTGCACCTTTATAGATTGCCTCTAGTTGCACCTTTGTAGATTGCCTCTAGTTGCACCTATAGAGAGGTTTCAAAATATGCTTCATAACTGCTATCATTATATAGGGATTATAGGCCTACCTGCAGTGACTGCTTTATGAGATAGTTTTATATGTGTAAGAACAGAGTTCCTGCTGTTTCCATAGACCAGGCATGGGCAACTTCTTTTAACAGAGGGCCGCTTTAAGGTTTGAAGGGCAGCTCAGGGGCCGTATGCCAATCGCGAGCTAATTTTTCCTGATTCATTTGTCTAGAAAATGAAACGCCATCAATTTTATTCAAACTAAATATTACAGAATAACCGTCAAAGCAAATTAAGATAATTTTTATGACGAAAATCTAATTATCCCAATACATACAGTACTACACTTAAAATTTAAAATAATATGTTTTATTCAGTTTTAAAAATACATAAAACTGTTAGCCTGCACAATTTATCCATTTATTTGGTGTGCTATATTTAATGTGAGATCTGGCACTTCTTCTCACGACACTAATCAGGAAGGTTTGCTTTAATGTTCGAAGTGGCAATTCGAAGTTCATTGGAGAGATTGTCATCTGTTAGTCTGCATCTGTTTTTGCACTTTCTTAGTTTCTTTTTTGATAAGAACTGTTCAAAAATATAGGTGCACCATGCATGGAAACAGTGCAACCAGTTTTGAGGCTATGAAAATTTAAGTGAAGGGTTAGAATCCTGAGAATTTTACAGTTTGTAAGACTGAATTAGAGGTACCTCACGAAATTTCCTTTCCAACTCACTGCTGCATAGGAGTTCAATCAATTCCATTTGCTTGAAGTTTGTTGCTGAATTAGCATCGATTGAAAAGGGAGATTCAAACAATTTAAGTCTGGTTCATGAGCAGTAAATCAGCAAACCTGGACTGGAACTCTACTTTCAATAGTTATTTGTTCTGTGCACTTCTCGATTATTAGCAGAATCAGTAAAACAGTATTGCCATTTGGTATTTGATTTCCCAGAGTAGCAATTTCGTTTGAAAAGTTCTGATAAATTGTTTCTAAAGTAGCGAACCTACCCACTTGTGGTCTTGTTTCATGCAGAGAATAGACTACATTGATGACTGAGTAGTAAACTAGTTGACTATAGACTAGAGGCCGGATTCTTAATAAATAAGAAACAGATGTTTTAATGTCGGTCTATGTACAGAAATTCGTTTGTGTAGGGCCGGATAAAAGTTCCCAAACTAGGGCCGGATAAAAGGTCCTCAAAGTGCCAGGTACAGTACTAATATAAAAGACATGCCAAGGGCCGGTTCAAAGGTCCCCGGGGCCGGATCCGGCCCGCGGGCCGCCAGTTGCCCACCTCTGCCATAGACATTATCTGTCTGCAATGAGAGGAATACTGTGCTTCGTTACTAGACAGTTGATGCCTACATGAGTGTCTGCCGATTCTAGACAACGCTTTCAAGAGAGTGTGCCTGCCTGCAAAGGGTGGAGACGTGCATGCATGTAAAGGAGCCGCAGTCAGGAGGGTGTGGTCTGCTTCTCAGGTCAATTGGTTTCAGTTTACTGGTGAAGAAGCGTGCTTTGTAAACATGCTGCCGAGGAGGCTCAGGTAGCTCCTCCTCTCCGTCCACAGTGACTCTTCTAAGGGCACTCCGAAGAGCAATGCCTTGGTTCAGTGCCACTACAGAAGTCATTGCGCAAGATCAGATTGCGCAAGATCAGATTACAAACCGGTGCCAGACACCACTTCTTACTAACTAATGCCAGGTTGATCAGCTTCGTCTGTGTCCATGCATGTATGCCTGCCTGCATGTGTGTGTGTGTGTGTGTGTGTGTGTGTATTTATATGCATATGTACCTATATGTATAATATATATATGCCATAACAAGTGCTGTCTATGTGAAACTTGAGTGTTGTTGAAGTTCGTTAAGAACTGAAAGTTCATCACTAAGTAAATATTGCTTAGATAACTAGACAGGTCATCACTGACAAACTCCCCACATACACACAGAGAACCCAACCCAATCAACAGATTCCTTTCCCCATTTATTGACAGCTGAAAGGATGTCAACTGTCACAGCCCCTTGTCTGTGTGTGTGTTTGTCTATGTCTGTGTGTGCTTGTGTGTGTTTGTCTGAGTGTGTGTGTGTATGTGTGTGTGCTCATTGGCATTTGTAAGCCATATGTATTAAGACAACAGAGTGCATTTCAAGTGCCTCTCAAAAGCTGTGGATTCTGTAGACTGCATTGAATTAAGTGTTTGTATTGTAATCACTGAGCTTGATTTAAATTGAGCCACTCGTATTAAGTCACCACTGGGGATACATTGGACTCCAGTAATTGAACGCCTGCGGCTGCGTATATGTGGCACCGTTGGATACATGTCGTGCCTTGCACCATTCCGTCTTGTATTTCCTGCGTATACACCCGTCTGTGACAGCAATCTAATGTTCCAGGAATTGATTATGTGTGTGTGTTCATTTATGCACGTATGTCTATTTGTATATATCTATACATGTATGTATATGGATGTATGTGTATTGGTGTGTGTACCTTTATGCGTATATCAAGACACTTGCTAAAGGGGCAATTTGTGGAAGATCACCCTCTGCTGACTCAAAAGGCAACTATGGGTAGGAAGTAGTAGCGACTTTGTTTTCTTGGACTTGGCTCATGAAGGTGTTTGGAAGCTGTCCTTTGTCACCTAACGAACTTGTTAACATTCTGTTAATAGACAGCTTTTAGCATATGCAAATTGGCCACTTATTGCATGAGTTCTCTAATTATTTTTGACAGCAGGAATTTTATTTTTAGATGATGAGTGATGAACCAGGAGTTTGGTTTAATTGGCTGAGAAACATTTGGGTTATGCAGCCTAAATTAAATTGTTGGAAGGGTAAAAGTAGCCTTGGAAACTGAGATTCGGTTGGAAATTAAGATTAAAATTCTGTAAGAATGTTTACAGTCTCTGGATCTTGTTTAGCGCTTGAGGTTATCTTGAAATGCTTTTGAGAAAAGAAATGAGAGAATATTTTGAGAATTCAAGGTATGCAGATATTAATGTAAAATCAGAAACAGGAGGTTGCATGCTAGTTATGAGTCTCGCAGTCCATGTTTTCCAAGTAACATCCTTTAATTGATTCTTATTCAGAAGGATAATTATGCTAAATTGCTAACATTAACAAATTTCCAATAATTTGCTGCCTTCCATGGGCTCATGACCTGCTGACTTGGATCACACGTCTCCAAACATGCTGGTAGGGTACCCATTCTATATGACATGTCCATACATCATACCCTCAGTTTCTGTCCTCATGTTAGTTTTAGCCAATTGGTTAGAGCGATCACCTTGTAACACAGAGTCAGAGAGTACTGGTTCGAGCCTTCCCTGAGAAGGTTACTTTGTAGGTTATACTTTGTAGGGATCGTGAGCAAGTCCTTCACTTACAATGACCTTAGTCATTATATAGGGGTGAGTAATAATAATAGGGCGAATAACATCTGCACTCTAACGCCCAACAAACGTCCATCTGTTTGATCATGATTTGGGACTGGCACAGGCCTAGTTCTCCTTTCATTAGGACCTACTTTGTAAAGACATGTGTAGACGTGGCCGAATAAGTACTGCTGTTCGCTTGTGATTACTCATTTTGGTCTGTTTTGTCATGGATCCAGGATTTAAAGTTAGGGGAGTGAAATAATTCTGGGATCTGATTGCTTTTGTAATGTTTACATGACATTACATTATAAAGTGGCAATTGATTGAGAGCTACTTCTATAACTGTGCATTACAGTGTCAGTGGACAGTAGTTTTGTCCACTCGTGCAAGTAGGTAGGCTAGTTAAATAACTCAATCACTACAAAGTAACCGTCTGAGGGAAGGCTCGATCCTGTACTCTTCATGTACAAGGCAAGCACTCTAAGCAATCAGCTAAAACTAACAAGAGGACAGAAATCGAGGGTATGATGTAAGGACACGTCATGTAGAATGGGTACCCTACCAGCATTTACATGGGCATTAGGCAGGACCCATATTGTCTCTATACAGGTCCCATACTCACACACTCACTTATTTGCTGAAATAATGAATCAAGAGGGAGAATTCGTGTGTGCGTCAGTTTAAAAACTGGTGTTGAGACTAGGGACGTTGAGCCAACGGTCCATCCCTTTCTGTCCATTGCCTTGATTGTTATCGTCGTTGGGCGTTGCGTTGTGTGACGCAGGCTTGACCTAGATTGCTGTTTAAGGACCGAATATAAAGGACGCCACTGGCTTTGTTTTCACTGAACCATGGACCGACGACCTACGCCCTTACGTGTGAATGATGCCATGGTTCGCCTAATGCTCATGCTGGACCCGCTTCGCTGAACAGAGAAAGGGAGAGAAGGGCAGAGGCAGTCAAACGTAATGGGGCAGGTGCACGAGATCAAGGAGAGAGACAGAGACAGACAGACAAGTGAGAAAGTAGATATCCAGCAAGAAGCAAAGACACAGAGGCATACAGACAGACAGCGAGAAGTAAAGACACAGAGGCATACAGACAGACAGTGAGAAGTAGAGACACAGAGGCATAGAGACAGACAGGCAGACACAGAGGCAGAGGCGACATGGCAGCCGTTAGCTGAATGGTTCTGTTTGCCTGAAACAAACCTAAAGGAGTTGACGCCCATGCAGTGTTGTGCATTTGTGCCAAGCTATGCCACGGTCCGCAGATCCATTTAACCAGTGCTTGGTTGGCCAGGAGGGTGCCTCCTCCTTAGCGTCATTGCTAAGGCAGACGAAAATGTGCGTTACCACCCAACGGGGCCGTTGTTTGCAACGCCCAGAAAACGACAGGAATGAATTAAACGGCCTCCTTTGACCATAAACACTTCACTTGGCGGGGCTGGAATGTAAACTTTCGACTGTTCGAGTGTAAATAAATCAACTTGTGTGTGTTTGAGTAAGGCGTAAGGTGTGATGACACTAAGTAGCCAGACTGTGGCTGAAGTAGTCCGTGCTTAATGACGTCTTATGGCTGCCTTGACGTCTTATGGGCCCTGCCAAGGCTAATGTCACTGACCTTGTCTTATTTCAAAGAAGAACTTAGGAAATTTTTGTAGGTCTCTATACATAATACTTTTACCATTAGTGTGATTAAAGGTGCCCTGTTGTCTGGATTGCTGTGTTAGTATGTGTGCCACGCCTGAAATATCCTCTAACTTCAGGACCAGGAGTTTATATTGAGCCCTGCAAATATGTGTGCTACCTTTATCTTTTCCTTGCTTCGATGAAGCCCGGTACAGGCTCTTGCTTACTAGTCAGTTTTGCTGCAGTTTAAATTCCGAATGTTAATTGATATTAGCGCTTGTTACAAAACCATCTACCAACCAGTTAATTAACATATTTTGGCACCATCTACCAAATACACAATGATCTAGTGTTAGCTACAGAAAGTAGATATTTTCAATGCATTTCTAAGTTTGATGTTTCTGAATGTTCCAGAAAGCATCTGTCACTCGAAGGACTTGAGGAGGCTCACGTTCTCACTGACGATGCAGACGACCGGTTGACAGACAAGCACGGCTGCCTGGCCTACGTCAGCCCCGAGATCCTCTACTCGACAGACGGCTACTCAGGCAAGATGGCCGACGTCTGGAGCCTTGGGGTCGTCCTCTACACGATGCTCATGGGCCAGTATCCGTTCCACGATTCGGACGTTGGCGTCCTCTTTAAAAAGATCCGGCTCGGAGCGTGCGTGATCCCCGAACACGTGTCGCCTCTTGCCAAGTGCCTCCTGCGAAACCTCTTGCGAACCGAACCAGCCGAGCGCCTGACCGTCAAGGAAATTCCGAAGCACCGGTGGTTTTCCTGGTGCAGTACGAAGGGTCGGAGTGCCGGCGGTTCGAAGGAACAGGAGCGGGTCGTTCCGGAACTTCATCCGTCGATCGAAGTCGACCAGTCACATGAATTGTCGCAGATTTCCAAAATGTGGAACGAACTGGAATGAAAATGATTGGCTGGAAATCTTTGAATTATTAGGAAAAGCATGCTGTGAATGGAACGACATCTTCATGATCAGATATTTCCTGACATCACTTTCGATATCAATCGCAGAAATATCTATGTGTAAGTGGATCGCTGGTCAGTGTCCGATCATGACTGCTCTTCAGAGACTTGTCTCTTGGGTATGGTCAGTTCTTACGTGGAAACCCAGAATGGCTTGACCACCCTTTGAGACAGGCACTGATGAAGGAACACACTTGATAAAATCATTGAAAAATGTCACTTCTGATTATTTAAAGTAATTTTTCCATTGTACTCCTAAGGATCACAACATTTGTTTATTTACTTCTGCTGAATCATTATTTGCTAAGCATGAAACCTTTAGCCACTTACCTGTCGGAGGTGATGTGGTAAGGTTGGGTAAGATTATTGCATTTCGTAGGACTAATGTTGCATACCGTGTGGCTTTGATGAGGCTCGGTGCTTTTCATTGAATAGAACGTTAATTAATTGTCTGGCCACACGGCTGTAATGGCTTGTTCTGTTCATTTGCCAGTGGGCGAGCGTTTTGGCTGCACAAGTGTCTAATGTCAGCAGGTGTTGCATCTAAGAGTGTTTGTAGAGCTTCGATTAAATCGAGGATAGGCCGTTAATACATGACTGCTGTGTGGATGGATGTGACTAATCTATCAGCAATGTTCCTAACTGTGATAAGTTGTGTGCTTCTGCGTGGCTGTGACTCGAGCTGGAAAAGCGTCTCGGAGACTTTTGCCGGAAGTGTGTTGGTGCCTTACTTTCTGATGTGTCGCAGTGGTGGCCTTGTCAGCAGCCGAGTGCCTTCGTTGAGATCCAACCTGCTAACGAACTGCAGAAAATAAAGGCCTTCTAAAGGCAGGTTGTTTACCCACGTAGTCTGAGCACTAACTTTGTGTCCTTCGACTATCATTTACTGATGCTGTATAGTTGTTCAGACACATACATACCTAATACATATACGTACTATATGTACAGTGTCCTTTCCACCTGTGCTGGATCTTATTGCATGGCACTATAAAAATTGTCTTATTGTTGCCCTATGTTTATATCGAGCAGTGTAATTTGGTACTGGCATCAGTTACACAATAAGCAGAGAGCAAATGCTTGGATGTGCTGGCTTCCTAGTCAGAAATTTAGTGCTCAATGCTCATCCCTTGCTGGATCAAGGGCCTAAGAAAAAGGAATGAGTGCTTTTTGGATGTTCCAGTTGGGATATAGGAGATCTTACTTAGTCTCTCCTTTGTCCTTTCTTTAACCCTATAATGACGAGCTTGTACTAAAATGTATGGGAAACCATAGGCAGCTCGTCGTTAAAGAGTTAATCTGTGTTGTCTGCGCCAATAAGGCATGACGAATGTGCATGGTTGCATGTGGCATTAATTCACAGTGCTGTACATGTGAGAGTTTTACATCGGGTGTTGCCATGAGTCCGTCCTCGTCACCATGGCAACTCTACACCCGCTGTATATACTCTTTTTACGATGACTGTTTGGTAGTTAAGTGTTGCAGATATTCGATAACTGCTTTGTGAAGAAAAAGTGTCATTTGTCAGGATTTTAGGATTTTAAAATGGAATTACTATGTTTTTGACTTTCTTATTGTTGATTTATAATCTGGTGGATGTGCGCTGGAACCTTTTCGTGGGACATGTCATTAATTCCGATCTAGTACAGTCAGCTCTATGTATTCCAAATTAGCTTTAGAGCAGGAGCTCACTATAATGCAACTTCGTTAAAATATGACCGCGCTTGATATGGCTTCCAATGGTAGCTCAACAGAGAAGTCCCTTTGTTTGTATATCTCTGGATTGATGTCATGCTCTTTAACACTTCAACAATGAGCTGCATTGGTTTGCCTATAGATCACTTTTAGTACAATCTCATCATTGAATTGAAGTTTTAATTTGTTTATTGCACGGAACCGGTTTTAGGTTACAATCATGAAACAGTGCAACAGGAGCCTAGAAAAGCTAATCGCTTATACTATATAAAGTTTGACCCCTCTTTCTTGATTATTATTCATAAATGTATTTGTTACTTAATTAGAACTTAATAATCGTAATAATAACAATTGCAGCAGTACAGCACCACAATACTACTAATATCAATAATGATTTAGGAATAAAAATTACTAATAATTTTATGTCTGGTAGTGGTAAGTAATGCTAACATACTAAGTGCAGAGTATGGTATAGTTAGAAACAGGTGAGCTGATACAGGTATATTGACCAAATAGCTACACATCAACACTAGAATATTTAAAAACAATACCTTTTTTAGTTTGTTTTGAAAGTGTAGAGGCTATTTTCCCTCATAATAACATCCAATAAAGAGTTCCACAATCGAGGACCAAGAATTCTGAAGCTATTAAATCGACAAGTAGTGCAAGCGGAGGGGACAACATATTTACTCGACTCACGAGTGTTATTAAGCGAAATGAATATGAGCTAGTAATATAAAATAATTTTTAAATGTGGAGTGTAAGGAGCCTGGATTGCTTAAGAACCTTGGATAAGTGCTGAAGAATTTGTCAAAGTGCTTAAACCTCCTAAATCTTAGCAAAGTACTTCTTAGAAGTAGTCGTAACATCAAGAGTGTTGAAGAACCTCCAAAATGTGATAAGGAACCTGCCATAAACAATGTTAGTGACTGCTCTTTTAGTTTTTCTATTTAGGACGTCCTCAAGTAGCTGTGAACTAAACATGATCAATTCTTAAGCATTGAATTTGTGGGGTGTTATTAATTGATGGTGATTTGCCTGAGCTAGAGAGTCCTGCCAGACTGACCTGTTGTAAAGTATGTCTGGTCTGTTTTACGTCCTTAAGTTGATTGATGGTGTTAGTCAGGTTTCTATGTTTAATACTTATGTAAGTGACCGAAAGGGAAAAAGATAATATTGAAAACTTTGATTATTAAGAGTGCTTTTCGAATGGTGCGTCTGACTACTATCAAGTGGATCAATTATTAGTAATGAGAATTCTTGTGGCAAACGTTTCATCTGTGTAGGGTGCATATTGTTGCAGAACAGAAGTTTCCACCAACTCTGGTTCAAATAGAGCTGTCACCTTATGTAGGATCAACAGGCTGAAAATAGTCGTTAATAAAGCATAGTTTACAAAACCTATAACTACCCTCTTGTCTATGGCCACTCGGTGAAACTTATTTTACGGTCAGATGTTCGAGTTTAGTGTGCAAAAACAAGAACATTTGGTGACGTGGATATTTAAACCAGGTAGGCTAGACAAGGCCGATTCCGGGACTGTCTAGGCTAATCTTGGACGGTTGGCAGCCCAACAGGACCTGGTGCAGATCTAAGATCTCACGCAGTAAATTCGATGAAAAAGTGAGCATGGTCGAGGCTAGAGGCCGCTGTATAATAACGTGCCAACACCCATTGGTCTGTCTTAGACTACTGCACGCTGCTTGCAACTACAGTTTGCACCCTGTAGGCCTACCTTTGTATAAAATGTACAAGACTCGTATATTATGACGGCTGCAAGAAGTTTGTATAATTAAGCTTATACAATATACAATGTTGTAAAGGGCTGTTTTGTCTACACGCGGGTTTTACATTTTTGTTAATAAAATTCAAAGCAGTATGTGGTCTCGAGTTTTTTAACAAATAAAATAACTAAATAAGCTCGTAACGCGTCTTTGTGATGACCCTTATTTAAACTACTGTAGTATTGCTCCCATATGCAATTATTTTGTAGCGAATGGAGAACAAGGTGGCAGTGTATGGGGAGTAGTAAAAAGGCGAATAGAGCTCTGTTTTGGACGCATGCAATTGTTGTAAGTCGCCAGAGGGCGTTCATATCTTCCATCTGGCGAATGAAACATTGATACGAAAGACGTCGGCGACTGGGAGAGTTAGTTCTCAGTCAGTAGGGCCTAACGATCGGTTCAGTAGCAACAGCATTGGGAATAGTTTGTCTCTATAATCTATATCTCTCTCTCGCCCTCTCTCTCTCTCTCTCTCTCTCTCTCTCTCTCTCTCTCTCGCCCTCTTTCTCTCCCATACTTTGCTTTGTCCCTGTTTACCTTTCTATGTGTTTTCTTCTGTCTCTTTGGTCTGTCTGCTGCACGCTGCCTGGAACTACTGCTTTCACCTTGAACCCCGTCTTTATCTCTCTATCCACCTTTCCTCTGACCGTTTGTCCCTGTCTTTCGGTCTCTCCGTGCCCTTCCCTCTATCCTTTTGTGTATGTCTGTCTGTCTGTCTGTCTGTCTGTCTGTCTGTCTGTCTGTCTGTCTGTCTGTCTGTCTGTCTGTCTGTCTGTCTGTCTGTCTGTCTGTCTGTCTGTCTGTCTGTCTGTGTCTGTCTCTCGATCTCTCTCGACCCCTCGCATTGGGTCACGTGTCCTTTCTGACGATGGACAACATCTCTGCTGACGACGCATAAAAATGCGGCGAGGAGAATAATGACTGGGAAAATGTCCGTCGGCGCTAGATAAATTAATGCCCATCACCAGCAACAATATGCACATTATATACATAGTCATATAAGTATGAAGTTGTATGTGGAGCATACATGTATATATATATATATATAGCTATGCATATGTACGCGTTTGTATGCATGTGTGTAGGCCTATTTGTATATATAAGTATAGGCCTAGTAGAAATCGTTAATTGTGGGCCTCTATGCATAGGCCTATACTAATAAGTCTTATATATTATGTGAGTTATTGAGGTTCAAGCAAACATGACTTAATAATATAGAACAATTAACTTTTGTTTGTGTGAACCTCAATAACTCACATAATACTGTAACAGTAGGCCTATAGGGGCCGTCCATAAAGTACGTCACGCTCCAGGGGAGGGGGTTTAAGAAAGTGTGACAGTTTGTGACAGGGGAGGGTCAGGCCATTGTGACGTCACACATTTTTTTTTTAAATTTTATTTATAATTTATTTTTTATTTTTAGCAGAATTTCATAGCTTTAAAAATAATTTTCAAAAATTTTCTGAAACATTTTAATTAGTTTTATGTCAAAATAGCATGAAATGCATATCTCCTGAATGTGTTTTTCACGATTCCTCTCGCTAGGAGCGCTAGTAATAATGCTGTTGCGAAGCCTTCTTTATGTATTAGCCTTGCTTTCGGAAGTATTATTATTTCTATGTTGAAAGTGTGACGTACTTTAGGGGGGGGGTCCGAGTTTTGTGACAGTTTGTGACAGGGGGTAGGGGGGTTTAAAAATGGTCAAAAATAGCGTGACGTACTTTATGGACGGCCCCATATATGAGATATTAGTTTACGCCTAGCCTATGTACTGCGTGCATATGTAGGCCTAAACTTCGCCATTTATAGGCCTACTACTTACAAATATTATACTTGTTTATATGCTATGCATATCGTCTAATATGCCCGTATATATATTAGATAGTAGTTGAGCTTGTTACTCGTATTTCCTCAACAAACTATAATCACTGTGTAAGTGTAAGTTGTGTAACACCACACAGACAGACGGAAAGACTAGAAGGCAGACAAGCGCACATATTGATCATATAGGCCTACTAGAAAACAGACCAGATAAGCAGATAAGCAGAGAGTATTGATAGTGAAACAGACAGGTATACGGACAGAGACAGGCAGACAGCGGCAGAGACGGACAACAGGAGAAAAGCAGACGGGAAATGTATCTGTCACGCAGTCCGGATATTATGCTAATCTGGACTGATCGACTGGCTGGGTACAGTGGCTGAAGATGGCTACAGAGGATGAGGATGGCTGCGGAAGAGGATGGCTATGACATATGAGGATGGCTACGGAAGATAACGATGGCTAAAGATGGTGAGGATGGCTATGACATATGAAGATGGCTACGGAAGATGAGGATGACTACGAAAGATAACGATGGCTAAAGATGGTGAGGATGGCTATGACATATGAAGATGCGAAGATGGCTACGGAAGATGAGGATGACTACGAAAGATAACGATGGCTAAAGATGGTGAGGATGGCTATGACATATGAGGATGGCTACGGAAGATGAGGATGACTAGGCCTACGGAAGTTGAGGATGGCTAAAGAGGGTGAGGATGGCTAAGAAAGACGAGGATGGCTAAGATAAAACAATTAGTGAGGATATATATGCGAAAGAAGATGAGGATGGCATGGCTAAAGAGGGTGATGATGGCTACTGGAGATAAGAATGTTCAAGCTAGAAACCAGGGCACCCTCTCAGTTTGTTAGACCTGTCAATAGTATTATTGAGATTAAATTTCAGCATCCTATTCCAGCTGGAAGATGGTGCTCAATGACATAGAAATATTACCATTATAGTAGCATTAGCGGTAAATCTTGATGTCGTATAACTTGGTCAACAACTCAACATTTGTCATGGAGATGAGCTTCAAATAGTTTCTGTTGTGTTATACTTACTTACTTACTAGTATTTTGGACAAAGTGTAAAGTTCTTGCTGAAGGTCATGGTGTCTACTTTCTGTGTTTTTGGCAGACATTTTTCATAAGTGAATTTTCAAATTTACCATTTGCCAATGAAATTTAAGAGCTCATATTTAACACTCTAACTTTTCGGTGTGCCGAAATTAGCCTGTGGGACAGTATACAATGAATCCATGTCCATTCATCATCTTCTGGAGCTGTGGAAACTCACTGACAAGGTTCAAACCTTGAGCTTTGATAACTGTCAACACTGAGCTCTTCAACGGAGTGTGCGTTCTGCTGGAAGACAAGATAGGTCGAGAGCTCCTGTGTTTGGCCTGCCGTCACCATGTGATGATTTAGGCCACTCTCTTTTTAATGATTTGTCGCTTCATTCTCAACAGTTTTCAACCTAATTATCCTTGGATGATTTTCGGCTTACATGTATTTTTTCTTATAATTTGTATTTTGTTTCGTTGATGTTCAATAAAAATGATTTTGATTTGATTTGATTTGAAAGTATGCACCTTGTGCTGCGGTCCATCTAATTCATCACATAATCCAATCTTCCAGACATATAAAGCTGCTTGGGAATGTGTGATACAGGACTGAATGTCATATCCGCACTGAACCATATCATGAAACAGCACTCAATTTTCTCAAGAAGTTAACTGAAAGAAAATCAGATTCAGAGATAAGAGGTCAAGAACTCATTTGAGCTGAAAATGGTTGTCTTGGAAGTTAGCCTTCAATAATTCACTGGAGAGCCCTGGGCCAATTCACCATGCAAGTTGGATGGCCAAGTTACTGTATGCCATCAAAATCTACCCTTTTCGTGATCAACGTGGTGTATTCAATCTAACGAAGAAGAAAGAAACTCAGATTCATGTGCAGCTTTGTTGCCCTTCTTTATGCAAAAGCATGGACAAAGGCCTCACTTGCTGCTGAAGATCGTGGACAAGATCTGTCACTTTGGATTAATCTAGGAAAACACGAGTCAGTTGACTCCTAGATCAGCGTTGCTGCCAGGAAGGCCCTAGAAACCACTAGTGGTACCGTTCAGATGAGGCTGTAAGTCTGGCACTGTTCTCAGACCAACTTCCAGTAACAGATAAGGTGAATATTGTTCACAGAGTAACTGCAAAGCCTGGTGAAAGGAAGGTGAGAGGTGATGCTCCGGTACTGAAGGAGGGGGCTTGCCTGGGTGATTTTGCAACCAAGTGAAAACTGACACTGCTGTCACACCTGAAGATTAGTGATTACTTTCTTACATTTCCACAAGAGAAATGGATCGAGAATGAGGATTACAAACAAGGTAGAGAGAGAATTTAGCAGTTGAGAGTGGTGAACGACACGGCTCAGAGGTGTGTGAAGTTGTTCGAGGAATTCAACCGACTCATCGTGAGTAATGAAGAAGAAAAGCAGTGTCTTCTTCAAGTGGTCGTGGCAAATAGGAATGCTATTTGCCACACAACAACAACAAAGAAGTCTGTTGTTGACACAGTGCTTGCAGTTTCTAGACGCTAAGACTGTAGCGGGTGTTGAAGTCATAAAACCGGAACAATCGACATTCATGGTCAGAACGATGTGTTTTTTTAATTTTTGGACATTTCCAATTCTTCAAACTTGACTGAAATTTTACAGATCAATCTGACTAACTGTTCTACTGTCACATGTGTTGTCAAATTACAGTAAAATTTGATTTATCGTGAAATAAAATACATTTGTACGGGAATGTATGCTCGACGCATTAATTTCCACAATTAGTGTCTTTTTATCGGTATCATGCAAAGTGACACAGTCCGTGAGCACCGTCTTCCCGTTGGAATTAAAAGCTGAAGTTTTGTCTAAATAATACTATTGATAGGTCTAACAAACTGAGAGGGTGCCCTGGTTTCTAGCTTGCACTTTGTTTTTGACCATGCATCTGTGAACCACCCTAGTGATGATGGCTACTGGAGATAACAATGGGAGAAACGGAGAATTACAACAGGAGGAAAAATGATCATGAGGAATATGAGCAAATGATAGCAGGACAATAAATAAGAGCAGAGGAAGAGCAAAGGGAGGACGAGGCAATATGGATCCGTACAAAGTGTAATTGTTCTAACTATCCTCTGCAAAAATGCTGGACCTGCCATTGCAATGATTGCAGTAGTCAGTAACATAAAAGACAATCGAACAGGAGAAATGAAACTCTAACACAGCGCAGCAGAAATAAGCTACAGACAATGGGCGCTATATAAATGAATGAATTAACTAATTAATTAATTAATATGGATATTTGTGCTGAACATGCATGGCGTCTGTGGAACACTAACAAGGCGCTATAATAAGTGTCTTGATG
This sequence comes from Aporrectodea caliginosa, assembly GCA_020284085.1. Taxonomy (NCBI): domain Eukaryota; kingdom Metazoa; phylum Annelida; class Clitellata; order Crassiclitellata; family Lumbricidae; genus Aporrectodea; species Aporrectodea caliginosa. The sequence continues at coordinate 414,268 of JACEVL010000218.1, forward strand.
CATGCATACGTGCTATTTGAATTTGCACATGGTGACCCACAATATACGATACAATCGAGCGGACAAAAGACGGATTATTGATCCTCCTCCTCCTCCTCCTCCTCCTCCTCCTCCTCCTCCTCCTCCTACTCCTCCTCCTCGTTCTCTTTCTTCTTCGTTATCCTTGTTTCCTATTACCATCCTCTTTCTCTTCCTATTGATCCTCGTCTTCCTCTTTTCTTGTCTCGCTGAACGTTGTCTGTCTCTTATCCCCTCTGTCTCTTCCTATTTATCTTCCTCTTCCTCTTTCTACACCTCCTCCTATTCCTCTTTCCTTGTCTTCCCGATCCTTCTCTTACCCTTCTCTTCCTCTTCCCTGGTCCTCCTATCTCGCGCTGCTTCCTTCCTGATGCTAGCCTCCCTCTTCCTCTTCTCTCTTTCTTTACAGCCTCTCCACGGGTCAATCTTCCATCCTCGTTCTACTCCTCCTCCTCCTCTTCATTTCCTCTTCCTCCTCTGCAGAGGCGTAGCTAGGGGGGGCAGGGGGTACATGTGTCCCCGGGCGCCAGAGGAAGGGGGCGCCAAAATGAGGGTTAGAATTAATAATTTTAGTCTTGATTTTGATGCTATTTAAACTAATTTATCCCAAATAAATTTATAAAACTTAATTTTGGTGCACCAAAAACCTCACTAGTTACAAACTAGTTGTCAGACATTATTTTGGGGCCCCCATTGAGCACTGAGGGGCACCATATACTCATTACAAATGATATACCTACATTGCAAGAATGTTAGGCTAGTCAGAATCAGAAAAGTCGTTTTCTCATAAAATCATGGATAAAATCAGCTCAAGTATAGGCCCTATCCTTAATGTATTAAAAGTGGCATCTGGTTTTAATATATAAACAAATTAGGTATAGTAATTTTCAACTTTCCTGTATGGGAAACTTTTAACCGGCTGGGATGAATAGCTGCATTCATAGCCAATGAGAGGGAGGGTGGGGTATGCAGTATGCCAGCTCTTGTAGGAGAAGCATCTGTCTGATGGTATGGAGACCGGGGTTGGATGCAACAGGTGTTGGTTGCAACACTATCGCTAGTTAAGCGCTAAATAACAGCAGCGTAAAATCAAATCACCTACCTTGTAAGGAATATATTTTAGGTCAACGTGACTTAATTTCTTGGCAGGCAGTTGATTTGAACTACCGAAAAAAGTTAAAATTTATTTTCAGACATCAAAAGTAAATTTTTCGGTTTTGTGTTTTTTCGTAATGTAGCTTAATGTGTTGAAGCAATTTAGTGTTGTTTGGTGCCATAAGTTGAACAAGGAATTGGGCTTGAAAATGCATTTAGTCATTTTATTTAAAACCAACGCTGTCGATAAAATTTTCTATAACAATGTCTATGCATTGCTTCGGGGTTGGTTGCAACATTTTAATCGGGGTTGGTTGCAACATGTTTTATTAGCTGAATTGAATGTTTGTATGGTTTAAAATGCACCATTTAAGATTTGGTTTGGCAAATGTTTTCTTGGGAACGGGTTCACCAAGCCCCATCCCACACCTTTAGCCCCGTTTTTCTCAAGCACCTTCGACATCCTGGCCCACCACTTGCTGGAAAATTTTGCCACTGGCCCACCATTAACAAAGGTTTGACACCCCTGGACTTTAGTCCGTTAATAATGGGTGGCAATAAGCGAGTCAGTAGGCAAATAACACTCCCGTTTTCCTTTTTTGGTTACAATTTGAAGGCTTGAAAAAGCTCTACAATTTTACTGTAATTTGACAACACGTGTGACAGTAGAACAGTTAGTCAGATTGATCTGTAAAATTTCAGTCAGTTTGGCCACTCCGTGTATTTGGAAAATGTGAAATAAATTAAATAGGGAGGGACGAGGAGGGGCGGGGGAGGCCGGAGGGGCGCCAATTTCATAGTTTGTCCCCGGGCGCAAAATATCCTGGCTACGCCTCTGCTCCTCTGTCTCTGCGTCCTCTTTCCTGATCCTTTCCGTTGGTCGTTTCTTTCTCCATGTCTGCTGCAGAGTTTATCTACGACTTGCTTCCTCCTCCGCATCAGTAGCGGCAACATCATTCAGCGCATGTCGGCTGATGGCTCCGAGTCCGTGCGCTGCAGCAGTACCAGCAGCTGCTTCTGCTCTTGCCATATAGAACGTGCGTATCGTCCAAATCTCGAGTCGTTCCTAAACATCTAAGACGAAGAGATTCAAACAAAGATGTCATCGCCATCTTTTTCTTTGTCAACGTCGTTGTAGACGTCTTGCGTATTCAAGACTTTATCATCATCATCATCATCATCATCATCATCATCATCATCATCATCATCATCATCATGTGCGTATTTAGGGGTGGTTTTACGGATTCAAACTCTCCCAAATAAATGCATTACTGTTATTAAAAACTAAAAATGTAAAAAATACGACAATTTCCAAGGGAACCCCCGAAAACTTAAAACCCCTCCGACATTTTTTCCTGGCTACGCCTCTGATCGTCATCCTTTTGCCCTTCATCCTTCTCTTCATCATCGTGATCGTTGGCCGCGTATCATCACCGTCGTCGTCATCGTCGTTATCAGCCACAGGCAGCAGGATGAACGACTGCAGAGGGCGTTCAGCAGCGCTCCATGCGACCAAACCAGTCAGCTAGCGATCAAGAACCAATAATTGTCCCCGAAACATTTGGCGCGTTAAAAGGCTAAAGGCAACGAAGGGTTAAACAAGGCCTGTTGGTTTTAAAAGTACATGTACGTCCCCCAACAAATTACATACTTTGGACCCTTTCCAAACCGTAGTCCGCATTTGTCTGTTGGATACTGACTTCCGCATTCCACTGGAGTACTAAGGCATAGTACATAGGCATGTCCTTTGATCTTGCAAAACTATGCTGCGGTGTAGGGTGCTTGACACTGCTGCGTTCAGCAAAGGACTGAATTAGATACCGTACACAGCAGTAGGGTGGCTGGCTGTGCTGATTCACTGCAGTTGGGGCTTAAGGCACAGACTGTACTGAAATGCACCGAATTCGGACGCGAATGTCCTCTACTCCTCTTCAGTGACCGGTGATCCCCTCTTTGCAGAAATCTTTAATGGACGACCCCTGTGGATTCTTGGAAGGATCGTGGGCTCATGGCTTTATCGTCGGTGTAACGCCGTAAGGGGTCGCTTGTTCACGCAGCCACGATGTCTCTAATACGATGACTCCCTCTTGTGACTACGGAGCAGATCGAGCCCTCTAGCGACTGCAATGACGATCTATCGATTATGAGTTTCTAATGAGCTCGATTGTTCTCACATGTATAATGTATGTAGGCGTGTATGTATGAATGCATGTATACATGTGTGTGTGTGTGTGTGTGCGTGTGTGCGTGGTCAGACAGATAGGCACACATACAGGCACACAGACACAGACTTATAAGGAGAGCCTAGTATCGTGTAGTCATGTGCACCTGTTTGTCTAGGAGGCACCTGTCTGAGTGCCTCCTCCTCGCGTCCAACAGACCGAAGAATGGCCAGCATTGTCGGAATTAAGCAACAAGACAAAGCCTCAAGTGTGTGTAGCGTCAGTCGATATGGTAGACACAGTCTACCCTTCCACGGCCACACCTGGTCTCACCTGTGCTGCCAAGCAGACAACGCCTCTGATCAGAGTCACAGCAGTATATGGGATTCAACGATCAAGGCATAGTAGGGTAACATACCATCATGTGAAGTAAGACAAGACAAGGTCGTCTAAGGGCAGGTAAGGTAAAGCAGAGCAGCAGGTGATTTAATGTATTATAGGTATTGTAAGGTAATAAGGTTAGGTCAGGTGTGGCAAGATAAGGTCACTTAAGGTTAGATGAGGTCAGGTCAGGTCAGGTCTTATAAGGCCACGCAATGCAGGTCAATGTACGGCAAGAAAACGTTAGGTCAGGTAAATGCCTTAGGCATCAACAACTATGGTCTTAGAGTTGAGGAGTCTTTCGGCTGAAGCACAAACACAACAACAGCAATCCAACAACTACATAGACCCTCTTTCCTTAAGCGCTACATGGTATAAGAACGAATAATTATCAATTTCATACGCCACAACGGGATTTTAACTTGAGATGCCGATATAAAAGGCAAATGCAGTATCAATCTGCAAAGTCTTGGGCAGATGAGGCACAACCGACTGGAGACGAGTGAAACATTCAAACGGATGCAATGATTTCACTTGTTCATTTATCTATCCGAACAGAAACAGCTACAGATACTACGACCAACTTTGCGATCAAGTTCACAGTAGTTAGCAAGACAAACAAACCTTGCAGCTCTGTCCACTCATCAATTGTTTGATTTTTCTACATAGTATCCGGGACCGTAGTACGTACATACATCTCGAGACAGACAGTCCGAACGAAAAACTGATGATTCAACAGCAAATGCCAAACACACAAGTCATATCCACAAGATTTCACATATTCCTATCTTCTCAAAATTTTCATTCAGATTTCCATGTTTTGGTTCGCCATTCGCAACCAGCCGCTTGCGTTCAGAATGTGTCAGGCTGTTGATGTGCACTGTCACAGTTCGTTTCCGTGACGGTCCTGTTATCACACAGCAATCATCGCCTTATCTGAAAAAGAGCATCATTAATAATAATAATACACCATAATTACTTTCACTAATTTGTTTTTATCATATATCGTGATTATAAATGCCAAAAACATCAAGTAAACCTTTGTACATGTATTTAAAACAAGTACGGCAAAAGGCATGTACAATTAGCATAATATAATAATAGTAACAATAATAATAATAAATTAATAATAATAATAAATAAAACCGTCTGCTAAAACTAGCCGTTCCAGAACAATTTAAGTAATCCTGAGGGATCATATGCACCTCGGGGAAGCAATAGTAATGATAAAAACAACAACAAAACTAACAATAAGATTTATTATTCATTATTATTTATGAGTGACTGGCCATTCGTGAAGTAACGATGCATTTCTTCACAGATTAAATGTCCATATCTGGCAGTTGCACAGAAGCCAGACACTGCATGGAGCAAGGAAGAACTGGAGTTCATCCAGGATCTGGGAAGAGACTAAAAGACACAACCCATGAATCCAATAGAGATCTGCCATCATTTTGGTGGTTGTCCAACGAGTAAAAGCCATCTGCTTTTTCCCGATCTTATCAGTTATCATCATGCCCCAAGTCTTCCGTAGAATAATTTTATTGTACACTTAGGAATTGAGTTTAAACCACATGAATGAAATGCTGGAGTGCATAAATAACAACAAAAGTCAGAAAAATTAAAACAATAAAATACTAATAATAAAATGCTGATATACATAAAAGAAAAGGTGACAACAAACTTGTTAAACAAACAGTTAGAGCAACCTAGTGTAACAAAACAGCTTACACACATGCACAAACAAACACAAACAACGTTGTTTTGCTAACTGCTGTAATATATTTAGTTTATATTTTTGTTTTGGGAACTGCTGTAATATAGTTAGTTCGCAATGACATTTAACATCATACAGGCTAGCGCAGAGAGCACCTCTGAGTAGATATCTTGAAGGGGCGCTATATAAATGTTCATTTACAGTGCATTACATTTACATCGCTAAAAACATAGATGGGCAATGGGCAAACAGAGGTACCTACCAGAATGCCTTATCTACTTGGGACAGGCAGCCTGAACCGAGTGACCAGTGAGAAGAGATCTGCTGCTGGAAGACTGTGGCTTCATGGCACTTGAATGAAGTGTCGAGAGAAGCTTCTCCTTCTTCTGCTGATAAGGAATGACACCATGATGGAGGTCGGTCATCGAGGAAGAAGAAGAAGAGGAAGCGGAAGGAGGCTGAAGAGGAACCGGAAGTGAAACGCCACCACACACCAATACATTTCTCTCCGGACAGGACGAGTTTGAGATCGGGTGCTGCACACTCTTTCCAACCGTTGCACTCGTCCATGATCCATCGTCACGACGCACAAACACTTCTGAGGCCGTATTGGCCTCGAGAGGACAGGAGGCCAAGGGCGGTGACGGAGCGCAGAATTTGTTCATGCCCTGTTTAGGTAGGGACGTCGTGGCCGGTGCACCCTGAATTGGCCGACAGAAAGGAACGAATGAGCAGTCCGGTGTTAGTGATGATGACATTGACGAAGCTAACGCCGTGACATAGGTTGAACCACGGCTTGTGTGAGGGTCACTCGTGTTTGACCCAGTCGTGTGCTGCAAATTTGACATTGATGAGACGAACGGGGATGTGGTCCAGGTGAGATTTCCGTTTGGTATTGACCTGGAACCTGGAGGCACTGCAAAGGGAATTGTGCTTCGAGATGGCATTACACCCTTTAGATCTGAAAAATCCTTCTGGACATTGGTAAAGCTGTTCAGATCACACAGCATGTCTTTTGCGTAAGGGGTTGATCCACTGCCTACGAGTGCGGTACCACNATAGCGCCCTTATAATAGTATGTCCATTGTCCAAAGTATCAGTTGATGGTCGCTTCGAGTTCATTCACCGCAAAATAGCAATCCATTGTTCAAACCAGGTCGATATAGATCAGTGTAACAGAAAGCAGGCTATGGCAGGTACAGTAGTTGAAGAGATTGCTATTAAGCGTGACCTGAATAGGCTACCATCAAGGAATTGAAAGAGCGAACTGAATAGGGTTGTGAAAACTAAATCGTTGGACTACAGCCACCGAGAAAACATGAAAGCCTAAAAGCGTATAAATGGTGCGGGATAAATCAAGAGTCCAGCATCCATTGATTGACTGCATTATCTGTTTGCCTGACTAGACTGAGCATGAAGCAGAGATAGGTCGGTTGACCATACTTATATAAAGCTCTCTAGCCCGAACGGTCACCAGAACGCCCAAGCATCGCCATGTCACTCCCATCCTCAAAATAACTCAATTGGCAAAAATCTCAGTATCTCACGGAAATGTTGGTAAACTACAAGAAATTAAAAAGAGAGATTGTATAGAGACCCAGGTCTCTGAGCGCTTTAGGCTGAGCTTCATGATATTTCAGTGGCACCCTTGACCTACTTGAGATCGATCCTATAGTATAGCCAAACAGTTATGTAGGTTGCCTATATTTCTATTGGTTAGCAGCCTCTGACGTTGTTTTTGTAGTATCAAACTGCTAGATTTGATAAGAACTCTCTGTTTGGTCCGCCATTAATGGTTGTCACTTTGATTGCTAAGATTTTGTTGGGAAGCGCAGTCTGATAAAGTTGAAAGTTGGGCAAACATTTAGTATCGTGGTGCGTGAGGTTACGGGCGTGGGACGATATTTTTTGGCATGCTGCGCGGAAGGTACGATGTTTTCTAAAGACGACACAAACCCTAACCCTGACCCTAACGACGCGTAACCTGACCCTAACCGACTCTCACGACGCCTAAAATTACGGGAGAAAAATACATGCACCACGATACTAAATGCTTGCCGAAAGTTGTTGGGGTAAAATTTAGGTAGACATGAGCTGTAGTAATGTCTAATCGTTAAGTTATCTTGTTAACGACGGTAAAGTGACAGGTAAATCAGGCAAGCGTATGGAATAAGGGGCTGAAGGATATAGTGCGTATGTTTACTGGATTCATGAATGCATTGAACGACAGCATGAATCACAAGGCGATGCTCGAGATGATGCGACACAAAACAATTATGAAGAGCAGAACAATGGCCATGGCGGTGCAGCCAATGCTGTGAGGAAGAGAAAGCAGGGTCGTTGCATTCTGTGTGACCGCAGTAAAGACAAGAAATCGCGTACTACATGTCACATAGGTGTGGTTCATTTGCTTGCCCAGACCATTTAGTCGCACTTTGCACAGGCTGTGCATGAGTGTGCAAAGTAGATAAGGAAAACTTATTGGATATTTTGCAATATTGCTTTTCATCTGTAGGCCTTACACTAATCAGTGTTACAATTGTGTTGTACAGAAAACTTTCAAATAGTTGTGCTGTAAAAGTGTACATTTTTCGACATGTTGCTTTGACGCCATTCTCATGACGTCATATGACGTAATAAATTGTCTTAGAATTTACTTGAATAAAACTACTTTGTCTGTGCTCTAATTATTTATAGTATTATATGATTCGATTGATTCAAATACATCGAGAATACATTGGGGTGCATTTGCACCCCGAGACCTGAGTGTAGGCCAAGGTAGCGAAACCTTCTGAGGGTTAAGACACAGCGTCGCTATAAGAGAAACAGCTAGCCCCTCTCTCAACGCGATCGCCTGGCTAGCTATATAATCTTTGTTAAGACACAGCGTCGCTATAAGAGAAACAGCTAGCCCCTCTCTCAACGCGATCGCCTGTCAGCCTCATCTCTCCTCCGGCCGCTTGCTCTCTTTCTATCCTGCAGATTTTCCTTACATTAGACCTTTGTCCTTCCCGTGCAGGACTGCGCATCGGGCAACGCGCGCAGTTCTTCCATTCTTCGATCGAATAAGTGCCCGGAAAATAGATGCATAGATCAACCAATCAATCAATCGTTTATTTGTAGCCAAACAACGATAAACAATAATATTACAAATCAGATTGCACTTTTAAGTATGGATTGTTGAATGCCACAAGGAAGGCCGAAGGCCCTGATGCAACAAAGGCCATTATCTTATGACAAATGTGACGCCAAGATGCTTTACTAAGTATACAATGTACAGTTGTTGACTTGATTAACATAAAAAATCTTAACTAACCTTAACTAATTTAAACTAAATATCGAAAGTAAAAGGAACGAGTGGGAAGGGCAGTTAAACACATGGAAATAAAAGATTAACACATCAAAGCATTAATAATCACCTTAACTAAATAAGTGCGAAGCTTATTCTTAAACAGTGTAGGCCTAAGTGAGGGAGATTGTCTGATTTCTTGAGGAATTTTATTCCAGGTAGTGGCACCAATAAATTTTATTGAGAACAGCTAGACGAGTGTTAGAGCGGGCAAAGACACAATTCTATAATTTACGGAGGTCATGATACCCATACCCATTTGTGGGGCGCGGTGGTGTAGAGGTATGTTCGGTGCCTTGCAACCGGAGGTTGCGGGTTCAGATCCACCTCAAAGGGGTATATTTGGTGCCTTGCAGCGGAGGGTTGCAGGTTTGAATCTACCTCAAGCCGCCGCGTAGGGACCCTGGGCAAGTCCTTCACTCGCAATTGCTCATGCGCTACGGCGTGAAACTCCGATTCAGTGTCCGCGCTGTAGTCGGGAGCGCCTCTGAGTAGAAATCTTGAAAGGGCGCTATATAAATATCCGAAATGAATGAATGAATGAATGAGGAGAAAGAGACAAAGCATTATAATTACATGCATGTAACGGCAAACGAGATTCTGATATTTGCTCAGCTGTTTTTGAAATGCCTTCTTGCACAACTGAATAGAAAAAGTGGTGGTGACTCTTCTAGCTTACTATGCATATTTTGCGAACTGATGTAGGCTAATATTTTCGTTCGCCTCCGAGTAGATAACTTAAAGAGGCACTAGGCTATATAAATTCTCAGAATGAATGAATATCAATGTCGTCGTGTGATTTGAGAGACTTATAAAAAGCAGGTGAGTTTAGCCGAAGTTTAGCCGAAGCATGAAAGTATTGAAGAGCTGTAGCCTATTATGCCAAAAACTAATCTTTGTCGGTGGCAACGGCCTATATATGTTGTCATAAGCTGCCGTTAAACTGTGGATCCATCCATCCATCCGAAGCATCAATCGCCGGTCTAGTGGAAGGCCATTCCAGATGGACGGACCCACAATTGAAAAGACTCGGCTCTGTCGATAGAAGTGTGAGCTCCCGGGGCCAAAAGCTCCCCCCTTGCTGAAAAACGCAGAGTTCGACGGGTTCCGAGCTTAGAGACAGGCAGTGTTGTTCAGTAATTGAAATATATGTAATTGAATTACGTAAGAATATTGAATCACAAGTTCTGTAATTGTATCACTGAATAATATTACATTTCTCAAGTCCAGTAATTGTAATTGTATTTCAATTATTACAATATTGCATGTAATTTGTAATTGAATGAAGTGTAAACCACGAAGTACCTTTCATAAAGTCGCGCAAAGCTGCCAGCCTGCCTGGTTGACGCCACCCGCTTAATTGAATAAACTGCGCATGCTCTGCATTATAACTGCATGGCAGCATAATTGTCAACATTATCCTATCCTTACACCGCTGTTACAATCTTACAGCACACTTTGATACATGACTGGGAAAATGGCCGTCAGCGCTAGATAAATTAATGCCCATCACCAGCAACAATATGCACATTATATACATAGTCATATAAGTATGAAGATGTATGTGGAGCATACATGTATTGTATATATATAGCTATGCATATGTACGCGTTTGTATGCATGTGTGTAGGCCTATTTGTATATATAAGTATAGGCCTATAGTAGAAATCGTTTATTGTGGGCCTCTATGCATAGGCCTATACTAACAAGTCTTATATATTATGTGAGTTATTGAGGTTCAAACCGTTCAAGCAAACATGACTTAATAATATAGAACAATTAAATTTTGTTTGTGTGAACCTCAATAACTCACATAATAGGGCCTACTGTAACAGTAGGCCTATGTGAGATATTAGTTTACGCCTAGCCTATGTACTGCGTGCATATACGTAGGCCTAAACTTCGCCATATATAGGCCTACTACTTACAAATATTATACTTGTTTATATGCTATGCATATCGTCTAATATGCCCGTATATGTATTAGATAGTAGTTGAGCTTGTTAGGCCTACTCGTATTTCCTCAATAAACTATAATCACTGTGTAGCCTATATATAAGTGTAACACCACACAGACAGACGGAAAGACTAGAAGGCAGAAAAGCGTACATATTGATCATATAGGCTATACTAGAAAACAGACAAGATAAGCAGATAAGCAGAGAGTATTGATAGTGAAACAGACAGGTATGGACAGAGACAGGCAGACAGAGGCAGAGACGGACAACAGGAGAAAAGCAGACGGGAAATGTATCTGTCACGCAGTCCGGATATTATGCTAATCTGGACTGATCGACTGGCTGGGTACAGTGGCTGAAGATGGCTACAGAGGATGAGGATGGCTGCGGAAGAGGATGGCTATGACATATGAGGATGGCTACGGAAGATGAGGATGGCTACGCAAGATAACGATGGCTAAAGATGGTGAGGATGGCTATGACATATGAGGATGGCTACGGGCCTACGGAAGATGAGGATGGCTACGAAAGATAACGATGGCTAAAGAAGGTGAGGATGGCTAAGAAAGACGAGGATGGCTAAGATAAAACAATTAGTGAGGATATATATGCGAAAGAAGATGAGGATGGCATGGCTAAAGAGGGTGATGATGGCTACTGGAGATAAGAATGGGAGAAACGGAGAATTACAACAGGAGGAAAATGATCAGGAGGCACATGAGCAAATGAGAGCAGGACAATAAATAAGAGAAGAGAAAGAGGATGAGCAAAGGGAGGACGAGGAAATATGGATCCGTACAAAGTCTAATTGTTCTAACTATCCTCTGCAATGATTGCTGCAGTCAGTAACATAAAAGACAATCGAACAGGAGAAATGAAACTCGAACACAGCGCAGCAGAAATACGCTACAGATAATGGACGCTATATAAATGAATGAATTAACTAATTAATTAATTAATATGGATATTTGTGCTGAACATGCATGTCTTTTGTGGAACACTAATAAGTGTCTTGATGCATGCATACATGCTATTTGAATTTGCACATGGTGACCCACAATATACGATACAATCGAGCGGACAAAAGACGGATTATTGATCCTCCTCCTCCTCCTCCTCCTCCTCGTTCTCTTTCTTCTTCGTCATCCTCGTTTCCCTATTACCATCCTCTTTCTCTTCCTATTGATCCTCGTCTTCCTCTTTCTTGTCTCGCTGAACGTTGTCTGTCTCTTATCCTCTTTTTCTCTTCCTATTTATCTTCCTCTTCCTCTTTCTACACCTCCTCCTATTCCTCTTTCCTTGTCTTCCCGATCCTTCTCTTACCCTTCTCTTCCTCTTTCCTGGTCCTCCTATCTCGCGCTGCTTCCATCCTGATGCTAGCCTCCCTCTTCTCTTTTGTCTCTTTCTTCATAGCCCCTCCACGGGTCAATCTTCCTCGTTCTACTCCTCCTCCTCCTCCTCCTCTTCTTTATTTCCTCTTCCTCCTCTGTCTCTGCATCCTCTTTCCTGATCCTTTCCGTTGCTCGTTTCTTTCTCGATGTCTGCTGCAGAGTTTATCTACGACTTGGTTCCTCCTCCGCATCAGTAGCGGCAACATCATTCAGCGCATGTCGGCTGATGGCTCCGTGCGCTGCAGCAGTACCAGCTGCTTCTGCTGCTCTTGCCATATAGAACGTGCGTATCGTCCAAATCTCGAGTCGTTCCTAAAGATCTAAGACGAAGAGATTCAAACAAAGATGTCATCGCCATCTTTTTCTTTGTCAACGTCGTTGTAGACGTCTTCAGTATTCAAGAATTCATCATCATCATCATCATCATCATCATCATCATCATCATCATCATCATCATCATCATCATCATCAATTCATCATCAATTCATCATCATTATTCATCATCAATTCATCATCATCATCATCATCATCATCATCATCATCATCATCATCATCATCATCATCATCATCATCATCATCATCATAATGTGCGTATTTAGGTGGTGGTTTTACGGATTCAAACTCTCCCAAATAAATGCATTACTGTTATTAAAAACTAAAAATGTAAAAAATACGACAATTTCCAAGGGAACCCCCGAAAACTTAAAACCCCTCCTAAATTTTTTCCTGGCTACGCCTCTGATCGTCATCCTTTTGCCCTTCATCCTTTTCATCATCATCGTCGTGATCGTTGGCCGCGCATCATCACCGTCGTCGTCGTCGTTATCAGTCACAGGCAGCAGTGATGAACAGTGGCGCAACCAGGGGGGCAGAGGGCGGCCGCCCCCGGGCGCAGGACAGGGGGGCGCAAAATTACCCTTTAGAAAATTTTTTGTAAAAAGAAATCAGGCAAGAATAGCTAAAAAAGTAAGAAAAGTAACTATTATGCACGAGTTTGGCAGTGGCGCGGGCGCCAAGGGGGGGGGCGCAAAATGAGGCTTGTGACAATGTAACGACTTTTTTTATGGAAAAAGACGGAAAAGCAAAAAATGTCATCTGGCGGAAGTAAGAAAAAAAATTTTCAGGAAATTCTTGCCCCCGGGCGCACGAACCCCTAGTTACGCCACTGGTGATGAACGACTGCAGAGGGCGTTCAGCAGCGCTCCATGCGACCAAAACCAGTCAGCTAGCGATCAAGAACCAATAATTGTCCCCGAAACATTTGGCGCTTTAAAAAGGCTAAAGGCAACGAAGGGTTAAATAAGGCCTGTTGGTTTTAAAAGTACGTCCACAACAAATTACATACTTTGGACCCTTTCCAAACCGTAGTCCGCATTTGTCTGTTGGATACTGACTTCCGCATTCCACTGTAGTACTAAGGCATAGTACATAGGCATGTCCTTTGATCTTGCAAAACCATGCTGTGGTGTAGGGTGCTTGACACTGCTGCGTTCAGCGAAGGACTGAATTAGATACACAGCAGTAAGGTGGCTGGCTGTGCTGTTTCAGTTGGGGCTTAAGGCACAGGCTGTACTGAAATGCACCGAATTCGGACGCGAATGTCCTCGACTCCTCTTTCCGCATTTCAGTGACCGGTGATCCCCCTCTTTGCAGAAATCTTCAATGGATGACCCCTGTGGATTCTTGGAAGGATCGTGGGCTCATGGCTTTATCGTCGGTGTAACGCCGTAAGGGGTCGCTTGTTCACGCAGCCACGATGTCTCTAATACGATGACTCCCTCTTGTGACTACGGAGCAGATCGAGCCCTCTAGCGACTGCAATGACGATCTATCGATTATGAGTTTCTAATGAGCTCGATTGTTCTCGCATGTTTGTATATGTATGTATATGCATGTATGTATGTGTGTGTGTGTGTGTGTGTGTGTGCATGTGTGTGCGTGGAGACAGAAAGAAGACAAGCAGACAGGCAGACAAGACATACAGAGACACACAGAGAGACATACACCCTAATAAGGAGAGTCTAGTATCGTGTAGTCATGTGCACCTGTTTGTCTAGGAGTCACCTGTCAGAGTGCCTCCTCGCGTCCAACAGACCGAAGAATGGCCAGCATTGTCGGAATTAAGCAACAAGACAAAGCCTCAAGTGTGTGTAGCGTCAGTCGATATGGTAGACACAGTCTACCCTTCCACGGCCACACCTGGTCTCACCTGTGCTGCCAAGCAGACAACGCCTCTGATCAGAGTCACAGCAGTATATGGGATTCAACGATCAAGGCATAGTAGGGTAACATACCATCATGTGAAGTAAGACAAGACAAGGTCGTCTAAGGGCAGGTAAGGTAAAGCAGAGCAGCAGGTGATTTAATGTATTATAGGTATTGTAAGGTAATAAGGTTAGGTCAGGTGTGGCAAGATAAGGTCACTTAAGGTTAGATGAGGTCAGGTCAGGTCAGGTCTTATAAGGCTACGCAATGAAGGTCAATGTACGGCAAGAAAACGTTAGGTCAGGTAAATGCCTTAGGCATCAACAACTATGGTCTTAGAGTTGAGGAGTCTTTCGGCTGAAGCACAAACACAACAACAGCAATCCAACAACTACATAGACCCTCTTTCCTTAAGCGCTACATGGTATAAGAACGAATAATTAATTATCAATTTCATACGCCACAACGGGATTTGAACTTGAGATGCCGATATAAAAGGCAAATGCAGTATCAATCTGCAAAGTCTTGGGCAGATGAGGCACAACCGACTGGAGACGAGTGAAACATTCAAACGGATGCAATGATTTCACTTGTTCATTTATCTATCCGAACAGAAACAGCTACAGATACTACGACCAACTTTGCGATCAAGTTCACAGTAGTTAGCAAGACAAACAAACCTTGCAGCTCTGTCCACTCATCAATTGTTTGATTTTTCTACATAGTATCCGGGACCGTAGTACGTACATACATCTCGAGACAGACAGTCCGAACGAAAAACTGATGATTCAACAGCAAATGCCAAACACACAAGTCATATCCACAAGATTTCACATATTCCTATCTTCTCAAAATTTTCATTCAGATTTCCATGTTTTGGTTCGCCATTCGCAACCAGCCGCTTGCGTTCAGAATGTGTCAGGCTGTTGATGTGCACTGTCACAGTTCGTTTCCGTGACGGTCCTGTTATCACACAGCAATCATCGCCTTATCTGAAAAAGAGCATCATTAATAATAATAATACACCATAATTACTTTCACTAATTTGTTTTTATCATATATCGTGATTATAAATGCCAAAAACATCAAGTAAACCTTTGTACATGTATTTAAAACAAGTACGGCAAAAGGCATGTACAATTAGCATAATATAATAATAGTAACAATAATAATAATAAATTAATAATAATAAATAAAACCGTCTGCTAAAACTAGCCGTTCCAGAACAATTTAAGTAATCCTGAGGGATCATATGCACCTCGGGGAAGCAATAGTAACGATAAAAACAACAACAAAACTAACAATAAGATTTATTATTCATTATTATTTATGAGTGACTGGCCATTCGTGAAGTAACGATGCATTTCTTCACAGATTAAATGTCCATATCTGGCAGTTGCACAGAAGCCAGACACTGCATGGAGCAAGGAAGAACTGGAGTTCATCCAGGATCTGGGAAGAGACTAAAAGACACAACCCATGAATCCAATAGAGATCTGCCATCATTTTGGTGGTTGTCCAACGAGTAAAAGCCATCTGCTTTTTCCCGATCTTATCAGTTATCATCATGCCCCAAGTCTTCCGTAGAATAATTTTATTGTACACTTAGGAATTGAGTTTAAACCACATGAATGAAATGCTGGAGTGCATAAATAACAACAAAAGTCAGAAAAATTAAAACAATAAAATACTAATAATAAAATGCTGATATACATAAAAGAAAAGGTGACAACAAACTTGTTAAACAAACAGTTAGAGCAACCTAGTGTAACAAAACAGCTTACACACATGCACAAACAAACACAAACAACGTTGTTTTGCTAACTCCTGTAATATATTTAGTTATATTTTGTTTTGCTAACTGCTGTAATATAGTTAGTTCGCAATGACATTTAACATCATACAGGCTAGCGCAGAGAGCACCTCTGAGTAGATATCTTGAAGGGGCGCTATATAAATGTTCATTTACAGTGCATTACATTTACATCGCTAAAAACATAGATGGGCAATGGGCAAACAGAGGTACCTACCAGAATGCCTTATCTATTTCGGACAGGCAGCCTGAACCGAGTGACCAGTGAGAAGAGATCTGCTGCTGGAAGACTGTGGCTTCATGGCACTTGAATGAAGTGTCGAGAGAAGCTTCTCCTTCTTCTGCTGATAAGGAATGACACCATGATGGAGGTCGGTCATCGAGGAAGAAGAAGAAGAGGAAGCGGAAGGAGGCTGAAGAGGAACCGGAAGTGAAACGCCACCACACACCAATACATTTCTCTCCGGACAGGACGAGTTTGAGATCGGGTGCTGCACACTCTTTCCAACCGTTGCACTCGTCCATGATCCATCGTCACGACGCACAAACACTTCTGAGGCCGTATTGGCCTCGAGAGGACAGGAGGCCAAGGGCGGTGACGGAGCGCAGAATTTGTTCATGCCCTGTTTAGGTAGGGACGTCGTGGCCGGTGCACCCTGAATTGGCCGACAGAAAGGAACGAATGAGCAGTCCGGTGTTAGTGATGATGACATTGACGAAGCTAACGCCGTGACATAGGTTGAACCACGGCTTGTGTGAGGGTCACTCGTGTTTGACCCAGTCGTGTGCTGCAAATTTGACATTGATGAGACGAACGGGGATGTGGTCCAGGTGAGATTTCCGTTTGGTATTGACCTGGAACCTGGAGGCACTGCAAAGGGAATTGTGCTTCGAGATGGCATTACACCCTTTAGATCTGAAAAATCCTTCTGGACATTGGTAAAGCTGTTCAGATCACACAGCATGTCTTTTGCGTAAGGGGTTGATCCACTGCCTACGAGTGCGGTACCACCTGGAGGGGCGGCACTGATGGCGGCGGTGCCTCGGTCTGCGATTGCCTGATCGGGGTTCGAGAAGGGAGGACATTTTTGCTTAATTGCTTGGCTTCCAATGTTTTCTATGGTTGAAGTTCTCATGCAGAAAGTGGAATTTGGAATCCCCTTAGCAGAATTTGTAAACTCTGGCTTTGTCTTGTCCATATAGGCTAAATGAGACCCAGGCATCGATTCCTTTCCTACTTGGTCCAGTAAGGACTTGGAACTGTCGGCTGCAAACAGCAAAGAACTGCCTGAATGAAGGCCTGTTTGTTTATGATTTCCATCACGGACAATACCAGGGGCTAGGATCTTATCATGGCAAGTCTTGCTAGACCGGAAGACCAGCATGGAAGGGGTTAGTGCTCGGTCACTGCGGGTCTGGGAGTCACTTCCATTCTGGCCTTTCCCTGGCAGTGATAGGCAGGATTCCAGCACAGGCTTGGCAATTTCTTCTACATGCATATTGCCCGCTTTTACAGCAAGAACTGGATGACAGTTAGAATTGTCCACTTGCGTCTTCTCAGGAGGACATCTTCCCATTGCATCTCGCATGGCAAGTAAACTCTGTGAAGGCGTTTCGGCAGCAGAAGGCTCACGCCCAGCACAGCTGCCAAAACCAGATACTATGCATAACTTTGCAACATCCAGTCCTAAACCTCTGACAGTTGAATCGACCCCTGTGGTACAGGAACTTCCATTTTTCTCGGCATCTTGTAATCTATCATCACTTCTGGTCTCTGTTGCCGAAACTGTCTTGCGAGTCAAAGCAGAGTCGTTTTCCATCGGAATACGATTGAGAGAAACAGACAGCATGGAGAGCGGTATGCCACCGTTCGTTCTCAGTCTCTTTGCGCTGTGCTTGTCTTCCGAACCGTGCAAGAAAAGCCCACCTGTGGCAGTGGCATGCTCAGCAACAGCAGAAGCAGCTGTAAGCGACTGACCGAACATCTGAGAGGAAACGCCCACTGAGGAAACCACAGTTTCCGAACTCCTCTGTATTCTATCTGGCTTTCCCCTGCACTTTTTCTTTGCACCGTTCCGCATCTTTTGTTTATCGGCACAAACCGTAATGCACTCGCCACCGTCATGCATTGGCACCACACTTTCACTCACTGGGCAGTCGCTTGAATCGAGTGCGGCATCAGCTGCACCTTTCTCCATCTCGGTTGACATCGGCAATTTGGCAGACGACAACTGAACCGCTGAACCACTGCAGACGATGGGCGTCGACTGCAAACGAGAAGGAACAAAGCAATCGAGCTTATTGTTCTCCATCCCTGAAGCAGATTTAATAAGCGGGCAATCAGCTTCCAAGCTTTCGCCGTCTTTCTCCATGCAGAGTCGAGCACCGTCGTCGGTTTTCTTGATGACTCTACCATCGTTCGCAGAAGAAACGTCTTCGTCGCCATCAAAGGATCTCTGTTTGGCCGGCAACAACAGCGATGGTCCTTTGCTTTGTCCTGTCGATGGACTTCCACCGGAATCGTCGACTATCGATCGATCTGCCGATGCTGATGCCGCCGTCGCTGCAGCTGAAGAAGACGTCGCAAATGCAGACATTGCAATCGACTCGGTCGCTTTGTGCGCACGGAAACGGTGATTACGGAGTGCCGCCTCGTGCTTGAATTTCCTTTGGCAGTGCAGTTCCGGGCAGAGAACCCCTGCATCGCCACCGCTGCCATTCAGGGCCTGCTGCAAACTGACAGGGTCGGTTTGGACCGAGTGGTCCCCCACCTGGATCCGACACTTTGTCCTGGTAGTAGATGTTTTGGAGGAAGTGGAAGTCGTAGAGGCAGAGGAAGAGGAAGCTGTGGATGCCGTTGCTATGACGCCGTTGCTAGGCTGCATTGTGCGGCAGCGTCGTAAACGGCGTCCTTCCGGTACCATGGCAACGCCGTCTTCGTCTCTTGACGATGAATTGTTGTCGGTAGAAAGGGAATCTTCTTTGAAACTGAAAATGGAAAAGGTAAATATTTATACAGTGCCTTACAAACGTCCATAAGGCACTTTTTAAAAATAATACCCAAACAACATATACATTAGTACATTCATACATATACATACATACATACATACAAACACAAACACCTATATAAAAATAAGCTACATGATGCATACTAACCCGGAATTCACACCATTTTTAAATCACCAGTAATTCGCTGAGAGCCTTTAACGAGCTCCTACAGATGCTCCATACAAATACCAGCCAGTCAACTGCAGTCACCAGTACGGTATAAGCTTATTATTGTCTTACTATCAGCGGCTTTGAAAGGTACTAAAAGGTGCCAGGTAACCCATTCCAAGATGAACAGCAGTCCCTTCAGCCAAATCCAAGAGGCAGTCACGGGTTTGACGTGCTGGCAACGAACTTCTTTTAGCATCAGCATTATGAGGTGAGTAGCCAGTCCTTCCTCTCCCTTGCTGTCTCATCTTGGCATCAGTCATGTACATCAGTGGAATCAGTTTAAAGCCTAGTTTGCTATAGTGCGTTGGTGGAACAAAGTCTGGGAATAGCTTCTGGGCGTGAACACCCAGTATCTGATTTGAGAGTCCGGTATGCTTACTACTATAGACTATCACCGCCTACTTCCGAACAGATGTGTAATCACAGGAACCTGGCATTCATCCATTCCTCAGATTCTGATTAAATACCGACACAATGTGCAAAATAAGTGCTTTAAATAAATAAATAAATAATTTGCATTTCTATCATTCAATTGCAAAACATTGTACTTTTGGTTGGGATGGGAGCGGATTGTTACTTGCTGCCTGTATTCATGTTTCCTACTGTGTATATCACAGTGCAGTCTGGCAGCTGGTACAATAAAGAATATCCTTACTTACTTAAAAATACAGGTCCCGTGTTCCTGAGTGGCACTCCCTTGTCATAGGTCCTTGAGCGGGCAATGGTCGAATCTTTTGGACCTGACAAGGCCAGTGCCTCATAGAACTTCTTTACTTCACAGCTTACATATATACTGTTTGGTGACAAAGATACGTCTATGGAAAGAACTTGCCATGCACTGCAGGGTCATTACATGATCATCATCGATCGAGGGTGATACGGATAGATCACTGTGTCACACACACTGAAATAATACCGTATGTAAATTTCCAATCATTAAAGTTCAACTGTACCAAACAGACCTTACTGTATACAAAATTCAACAATCTGTTCACAATTCACGTGGTATTGAATTTGAATTTGTTTATTGGACAGAACCGGTTTTAGGTTACAATGAAACAGCAATTATAGTGCAACATGAGCCAAGAAAAGCTAACAGCTTATGCTAAGCTTGACCCCTCTCTCTTGATTATTATGCAATAGTCTACAGTGATTACTGAGCCGGATTGTCAATCCTGAGGTTGGGGTTCACATTTTCAGGGCAGATGGATGTTTCAAGATTCTGGTCAACTTTCCGCACCCTAGAACAGTGCTTGCCAAAGTGGTGGTCCGCGGATCAGTGCTGGTCCGCGGGCCGTCAGTTGCCGGTCCGCAAAATGAGTCAAGAAACTGGTAAAATTGTCTCGGAATCAAGAAATGGCAATTATATTTTTAAAAGTACTAACAAAAACACTTATTATATAGGCTACCATTTAAAGGGCAATGGAGTCATAGAATTGGCTAAACATGCATTTAAATCAATTTGAAGTTTTGAACACATTTTGAGGAATTTAGGTGATCGAAAACGAAAAAGAGAAATAATTAATCAAACTGGGCACCAGTCCTCCTGCAGTCGGAAAATTCCTGCCACTGAAAAGTCAATTCCTGCCAGTCCGTGACACTGAAAACTTTGGGAAGCGCTGCCCCAGAACACTGGGTTGTAAGGTGAGTTCAATGAATGTTCAAAGTGGGCATAGAGGAGGGGAGAAGACTGCCAAGGCTAAGAAAGTGAAGTCACTATAGCACTTCATACTCATGGCTGCCCCTCAGACTGAGATTAATGGACTGCTCTTTTACTTTTCTTCTCTATATCAAATGAAATTCGATCGAGACTTCACACAACCAAATAATTCAATCCACGGCGATTTCAGATGTTGTAATGAGACTCGAACCCAGGTTGCTGAGGAGGCGAGACATCGAGCCATGCTGCTATCCGACTTTCCTATTACATCCTTTGCTGATAGATGCACTCTCGTCTTTATTATCCCTATACCTGCTTGGCTTCTGCAATAAGCTCACCGGAGGTTATTACCTGGTGAAATAAAACTGTAGCACGTGTTTCATGATCCACCGGCGCCATCTGAATCATACTATTTATTACACATAAATCCTTATCTGTCCAACTCAAACACATTAAAACGGGTTAAGGTATATTTTTATGTGTCTCGAGGTCAAGTCTCTCATATCCCAACACCCTCCCCTCGTCTTACATTACCATACCTGAAGTTACCTTACCATACCATATTATTTACCTTAACATTCTTGAATTTACCGTACCATACCTGAATTTATGCGTGTGTATATATATATATATACGCATATATATATATATACATCTAGCATAATCAACTGATGAACCGATAGATTAAGAAAGTGACGTAAACGAAGGATACAACGCATGAGGATATATACCTGGGTGAGGCCCAGTGGTGGTTGGTGGAGTCCATCAGAGTTCCAACATAGGTCTTCCCTCTCCAGGTCACATTAACGACAAGCAATCCTAACAATCAACCACAACACAAGTCACCCTCATCGTGTAATACCGATGTTATAATTAAATACCTAATGTCAAACCTATACTACAATGGTCTTAAAATAATGTAAGCAGTGTTCATAGGCCTAATTTTTGGTGGGGAGTACGAGGGGTACCCATACTCCCCACTTTTTGGACTGGATGGTACCATACCCCACTTTTCATAACCAGAAGAAACAATGCCCATTACTGTTTTCTTGGGAAAAGGTTTTCATTTGAGCCCTCATGACTCAAATCAATAATTACTCAGCATCATCATTATTACGATCATCATCATCTTCATTGTTACTATTCTTGTATTATTATTGTTGTTGTTATTATTATCAAGCATGACACATAAAATGGTGCTGTAATAATTATATCACAGTTGTGAAGGGGAAACAATGGGAAATTCCCCCACTTTCTAGACCAAAGTTATGCCCCTGGCAGTGCTGAATAATATTAATGATAATGATAATAATACCATTATTATTATTATTGTCATTTTTATTAATATCATTATTAGGGGTGTCCAAAATAAATTTTTTGGGAATTTAAATTTGCACACCCTCTAATATTGTTGCTTATATAGAAATAAAATTTCATGCAAAATTTCAGGTCTCTATGTCAACATTTGGAGGTTGCTCAATGAGGCTGAAGTTTCAACATATAAAAATGCATCGCTAATGCAATCTAATAGCAGCTGTGCACAAACAAAGCTTGAAATAAAAGTGTTACTGATGAAATCATAGTTTGAATCATGGGGGGATTTCTAGGCTCATAGTTTCAATTAAAAGTGTCATGTAACTTATAAGTAATATAGAGCCTCACTGTTCCCAGATCCTGGATGCTGTGAAATCTTGTAAATAAGCTACCGAAGACTGTAAGACTTTAGCGTGTTGTTTCGAGCATCTGGTATTCGCTTCCTGTTGTCCTCAACAACCTCTATTAACTTCTGCATTTCTTGCTCTGATTTTGTGATTGAATGTACTGAGTTTATACTCATCAAAGTCACTGGATGCTCTGCTATATGTAAGTCGTTAACAACTTTCAGCGACTTGACAACTGTTATGCTGGTGTCAGTGACGGTATCTCATTCCAGGCATCTGGATCGTCGACTGACAAAGTAGCTATGCTTATTCCAACATATATAAAGGCAGCAGATGAAGAGGAATTCACCAGATCATGCAATGTCTTGTTCTCCAGCTGGTCATATGTTGTTTTAATCCTGCGAATGTTCCAATCACTTGCACTCTGGATCATTGATTGAAACATTAACTTTTATCTTCAATGGAAACCTTCACGGAAAACAATAACAGTGGCACAAGTCCAAGGTACCACAGGTGGTTTGTAGCTTTTAATTGCAGCCTGTGACACACCCTGTTTATGTCAGAGTACTGTTTGATCATTTGGAACAGCAGCATTTCGTTAAATGTGGCATCGGCACCCACTGCGTGGAATGAGATACCGTACCTGACAGGCAGGAACATAGATATGTGCTGCAAAATACGAAACTCTAAGATTCTCCAACTCACTAGTGGTAATGTTTGGGAGTTGAGAGGGGACAGTCCAAAATTAGAAGTGTACGCTCGCTCAATTCTTTGTAATATTCTCGTGGTAAATATGAGGTACTGTCTGACAGGAAAACTTGCAAGAATGATCACACTTCTTCGCAAGGCTGTTGCAGCAGCACGTAATCAAGGGCGTCGGGTATCATTCAAAGATTTGTAGTTTGCTTGGTTGATGTTTGACCAAAACTCCTAAAAGCTTTTGAAAAGAGCAATGTTTGGTCCATGACTGGCCATGCAATACTACACGGATTTCACCGATGATGATCTTATGCATGTAGTGTTAACATGCTAAGTGCAACACATTGTATGCATCAAATGTTCCAGCAAAGTACAAGCGCTACGCTTTGTCCCTGTGTTTGACGCCGTTGTATCAAAGCACATACCTAAAACATCTGTTGCAACATCACAGAGATTCAACAACTGGAATACAGCCTTAGCTTGTGCCCGTCCAGTGCTATAGAAGGAACTTTTATTACTCCGAGTTCCTTACCTACATTATGTCCTGTAACACAGACTGCAATCCTGTCAACATTGCCTTTGGATCCCCCGTGTTGGTGCCGTTCTTCACATCTAGAACTTTGGCCTCATTGAGCAACCTCTAAAAGTTATTTAATTGCTGAACTTTTTGGCAGATGATATAATATTGTAAAAGGAACAAAATGAGCCTATGTGCATTCAAATCGGAGAAAAACATTTTCCTCCCATGTATTCGTGGACACCCCTAATCATTATTGTTAAGTACAATCTTTATTAACTGTATAAACTGATTATCACTTGTGACATGAATTAAATCGAGACACACAGAAAACAGTTCTTTACCGGGTTTACCCTAAATAAAACCATTATGGATTATATCAATCAATCAATCAATCAATCATAAAATTTATATAGCGCCTCTTCAAGGGCTCTACTCAGAGGCGCTGATATATATGCTGCTTTTTTAACATTTCTGAACAGAACAAATAAAAATCTGCTTGACAAGTTTAATTATTATGATTAGTAATAGTATTTTTATTAGTAACATGGTATTTATTAATATATTACTATCTCTGTTTTTATTTCTCTATTTACATAGTCTGATGGTGCATGATGGTCTAGTGATTAGTCTGCTGGATGGTCAATTGAACGCTCATGGTTCAAATCCTGCCAGAGCAGCACTTTGTTTAGAGATTTCAGCTCCACTTGTGCCCGTAGCTAACTCGGCTATGAATACACCTACTGTGAAATATCAGTGAGAAGCTCAAGAGATGAGAGTGCGGGCTGGCACAAGCCCTCATATGCCGAGGATAAGAAAAATGAAGTCAAAACACTTTGTATACCCCTGGATGCCTCTCGGAGGTTAGCTCAAGAGATTGGTCTATATGTCGTCACTGTCTAATATAATGTAGCATAAAATTAAAACATCATCCCCGTTTCCCTTTAGAAAAGGCATTTTTACAACTAGGATCTTTCGATGGTCGCAATTTCTTTCTAGACAGAAAACGGGAATTATGACAAAGAGAGATTCAAGCTAAACTGGGAAAAATAGAAAACAGGATGGAAAGAGGATCGCAGAATGAATCCAGTCATCCGTCAACGGCAGATCTGACGAAATCGGGGTCAATAGACTGATATACGATTCGGCTCGAGTCATAAATTTCTCCTACTCCCTGTCGGACAAGGTGGCCCTAATTGCCTCTTGGCTGTCGGTTTACAGCTGCTGAGAAAGGTCCAAAGGCCACCGTCGGTCGGTCGGTGATGCCTTCCGACTCAAGACACCGAAGACAGGCAGGCTGCAGTGGATAAAACGAGGAGCGGTTCATAATCCACGGCCATCTCAATATTCTAACTCTATTCCGCCAAAAGGGCGGCTTAGGGTATTAAGTGTTAGCGACTTGATTTTTGTTAACCTTGGCATGAGCAAATTATGTATGATATAATACAACACAGAGACATTTCTGTTGCACTTACGCTGCACCCTGACGAACTCAGCTACATAATGAGTACAGTGCTCATCAGGGGGTGAGGGGATGACTGACTACCCACCCTCGTATGCCAGGGTTAACAAAATGAAGTCACTAAAACTTCATACCCATGGCTGCCGCTGGGCTCAATTCAGACTATTCACCTATAAACGCAGAATTAGGGTAACCATAGCAGTGTAACAATGTTGTTCCTTTTGGTGACCCTTCGACAACTATTCGTCACTGTAACTTCGGTACAGAGTATTCTGCATGTTTGGTGATCAAGACAGGATCTGAAAATCTGGCAGACTCTAAATCTTAGAGTCTCATTACCCTCCGTATTCCCGCCTTTTAAGCGAGCGGCTCAACAGAACAAAGGTAGAAGGGCGTGGAGCAGTGGATGCTACAAACGGAACAGAGTAACATCCGAGGGTGTCATCTGAACCTTTGCATCCTATAGCTGTAAGTGATAAGGGGCCAGAACATCATATATCCGGATACCCAGTCTGTTTCTGTCATCATCAACCACATCCTGTTAGCAGAGGCCTGGAGGGAGACAGCTTCAAGCAAGCAATCACTTAATCAGTGTCACTAGGAAATGACTTCGGCAAGAAGGAGTAATGTTGTATTCCATTGGCACACTTTATCCCTGCTTCAAACCTATAGTTGTGAGCTCAAAGTCATGTCACCAAATCGACCATTTTCCCCTTTGAATTTGATCCAAATGGATGATAGTCTGAGTGGGCAGAAAGAGATATTTCGAGGACAGTCACCCAACCCACCTCAGCATTACTAACTTCATGGCCTCTTGATGAATCCTATCAGCTGAACCAAGCTGCCACTTGGTAAATACAAACTTACCAGGTGGTTGTAATGCAACATAGGTTTAAGTTTCTGATAAGTAAGTAAGTAGTTTCTTTATTAACCAATAGCTAATCACACTCTGGTATACAGCCATCTAATAAGCACAGTTTAAAAAGTATGCCTAGCAAACTGCAACACATGAGGACCTATTCACAATCATTCACATTAGGACATAAATATATGGTAATTCATAATGAGTTCACAATCAAGTGCATAAGATCATCATGATGAGCTTGAGGGAAAAATTACGGACAGTGAATTCCCAAAGCTAAGACTGCAGTGGGTGGAACATGTCCCTCTGTTACATAGGGATCGATGTCATGCTGCTGATAGCCTGCAGTTAGCTTACTCAGCATGTTAGGTTTAAGAGTAAGCAAAATGCCATTGTATCTCTAAAAATGCCTTTAATCTAATCTAATCTTATAAATAGGATCTATGCAATCATTATAATACTGCACAAAGGGCAACAGAGGGCACACCAACACCAGTCATCCTATGGTTTCCTATTCACAACTATCCTCCATTATGCACAATCCTTGTCTCTTTGTAAAGGAATCACATTGGGGCTCGGGGGTCCTGCTATCAAACGCTTTCTAAAGATTGCCAAAATATAACAAGTATGTTTGTTACTTTTGGTCCCAAATTAATAGACAGCATGAAAGAATGAAGGCAAAGTGAAAGACCAACACATGTCTAGGTGTATTTAGTAGGGCCAATTAATCATTAATTACTTTTAATGATTCAATTTGTTTTTAACGATTAATTGAAGACCGCTTGTTATATTTGATAAGACGCCACGGTATTATAACTCTTTAGTTCTGTGTCAGAGATGTTTGGCTCAGTCGGTTATATTGTCAACAAAACACGTTTCTCATTAGAACTAGTGTTAAAATGCTGGTTTGTTTACGTAATTGGTTGAAGGACGACTGTTGAACTGAAAAACGTAAACAAGACTACTAATATGAACAAATAACTACTAAGTAACCACTAACTAGCAGTAAATACTAAATATTAACAACAATACAATTAAAAGATAAACAATGAATAATTCTAATTTTGTATTTGTCAATAACTCATTGCAGAATACATTTAATCACAGTTAACTATTAATTAATCGTTAATTCTTAAATAGCTAACAAAAAATTAAAATGAATTGTCAACAGCCTTAGTATTCAGTAAATATATATTTATGTGGTGAATGTTTATTTGCCTCCAGAATGGAATATCTATGTTTGTTCATCTGGGGCAAATCTGTTCCAAAGGCTGGTTTCTAATTGCTAGGTATGAATGCATGTGGCTCCATCTTTGACAGCTGTGTAATAAAAGCAACTGAGAGCTCATCTAAAGTCACAATACTTGCAGTATCAAAGATTCCTACAATAGCATCATGTTTTTATCTCTTGCATCATTGCTTCAAACAACATTCTTTCTACCTTGCAAGTAATGTACACTGCTCCACCTACGTTTTACACTAATAATAATGAAAATAGTAATAAATAATATTACTACTAATAATAATTATAATAATAATATTGTATAACATAATCTTGGCATTACCTGCTGCAAAATAATAATAACCCAAATGCCTTTGGAGTTTCTCTGCATAGGTTTTCTTGGAGCAGTGCTATATAAATTTCTTACAACAATTACCATTTGAAGGAAAACATTTGCATAGTTGGACAACAGTGTGGATAGTCACTGCAGAACATTGTAAATGATACTTTCTACCACGGATAATAGAATTTTTGTTGGTGCTGGTGGTAGCAGTAGTCGTAGTAGTAATTATAATAACAATAATGCTAACAATATGAAGACAACATTGGAGGTTGTAGAAACTGTAACATCTGTGTACCTAAGCTCGCTATGTATGACAACATTGCAGCCTTTCGTTTGGATGGAGGATGCAGACACACACACACTTGTTATGGACCAGACAATTTATGCTTGTTTTAGCCAAATTGGCTGCATGGTTGCCCTGCGGCCTTGAGGGCTGCTATACATTGCAACTGTGGCAATATGGACAATACATAACTAGCAAAGGCTAGCCAACATTTATCTACAATGCTGACGTTAGTGGCAATACGAATACGCCGATAACGGTAATGGCAATAAATTGCCTGAACTCACTAGCAGTGACAGCGATTATTTGCAAAGAATCAGGTGCTCGGTATACTCTTCAAGGTAATGTCTGGAAAAATGAGACACTATAGTGTAGCCAGAATGTTCTCAGATATTAATTAATTACTGCCGTACGTATGACAACATAGTCATGTGGCCCAAATATATAGCAGTTTAAAACCGAGGCATTTTCAATAGTTATACAGAAGCTGTTTGGATAAGGTTACGCCAAGACTAAATTCTCACGCCAGACAGCCTATATCTGTGAGCATTATGGCCACAATTTGGATGCTCTTAGCAGACACCATATCAAGACAGCTGGCAACTTCGAAATAATGATAGGGATAACCTGAGAAAGAACAGGTCGGCATGAATGGCAGAACCAATAATTGAGCGGCACAGAAAGATTCATCAGAGGTAAAATTCATAATTCATCGAGATACAACAGACACGGCAAATAAATCAGCGCCAGTTCAGCCGGTAATATGACAGCAATCTCTATACGCTGATTTACTGGTGATTATCAGGGAAGTCCAAGAGGAACCGTGCGGGTCCTGATAGTCTTGTCTGTTTTAAAAGGCTTCCGAAAAAGAATCCTGTAGTCTACCCGTAGGCAACTTGTCTACTTATATAATCCTATAGGCTACAAGACGAATTGCGACATTGGACGTATGAACCTGCCTAAAGACAGACAAACGGAAGAATAGAGTGTACCTGTAGTGAAAAAGGAAGCAATGGGTAGGAGACGAAGGTTGGGGAGAAAACAGAAAGACTACACCAATGATCGATTCACAGAGGCTTAATGGGCGTAGACACGGAGGCCTTAATATCGGAGTCCCCGGCGTATACCCTCTTAAACTTGGCCGACTAACGAATTTGTTTACTCATTACACCCCAGATACTGGAGTCATCTGTTGAAGGTATGCATATTCCCTCCTAGTGGTTTGAACTAACTCCCACTGAAGATAAGTTTTCCCAATACATTTTGTTCCTGCCCAAAGGTCTCTTCCCACTAGTTCAAACTATCTCCAACTGAAAATACATTTTCCCATCCATCTTCCACCAGCCCATAGGTCTTTCCCAAGCACATGCCAACCACAAATCATGCCTTGCCCAGAACCACTGGCGATCTAGGGGCACACCTGCCATGGCCTCTGCCACCTGAATTTACGGTTATGGTATAGGACCAGAGTGGCCCCTTGGATACACCTTTGCACACCTGCTCTTTGTTATTTGCACTGGCATTCCAAATTCTGAAGGCAAGAGCTATGTCCAGTGAGGCCACCAGCTGGGTCCACCCAGCCCCACTATTTACTTATGGACGGCAATGGTGGACCCTGTGAAAAGGGTTCTGGTGATCTATAAGAACCACGCCACTTAGTTGACCCGGCCTAAGCCCTGGTTTCAGCTATAGTTGTTGCACACAGAAATGTGAAATTAATAAATGAAGCAAAAATTGAGAAAGTATGGGCTCCATTGTTTTTTTATCAGAAATTTTAAAACAAGTTTCTACCCCATATGGAAATGCTCAGATACACACATACATATACACATACAAATTCACATACACACATGTACAAATTCTATACAAATACAAACACATACACACATATTGACATACATACTTATATACATACACAAATACATACATACATATATACACACACACATACATACATACTGTAATGATGTCCTCTTCTACACAATTTATCCTATCTTAAATATATATGTATATATGTAGATAAGATGACTTTGTAAGGCATTATAAATGTTGACTATCCAATAGGGAGATTACTGCCAATATCAGTTAATTAAGTGACCAGCATCCAATACCAGCATCCTAGGCGATAAAATGTTAGATAAGGTTTGAGGGTATTTGATGTTCTGAACTATGGGAGCCGAATTGGAGTGATGCTATTGGACATTATAAAACTACAACGTATATCCAGATGTCGTCTTCTCAATATTATTGAAAGTGAGTTGCGGTTGAAGAGGCAAATTGCTGTGTGAAGAGTTTTAGTTGAGTGTTGGCTGCCAAAGACAAAAGACGATCTGTCGTAATGGCAGGCAACTAAATCTTGATCGAACATTTAAAGAAGAAAATTATTTGTTAAAATGATCAGTCTATTCTCAGATATGATGAATGTAAATATAATCTATCTGTCAAGCGTAAAACGTGAAGATAATCTTCTAAAGAAGTCGAACTTAACTAGTTGCAGTGAACTGCTGTGGAAACGTAGCTCAGCGATCAAAGGTCTTTGTTGGTATACTAGTGTCAAAACGGAATAATTATGAACCAAGTGAGTTGGTATTTGGTAGTTGTATGAATTGATACTAGACGAACATTTCAGCTTGAAAGAAAAGTTGAATTATCGATGTGTTCAGCAGAAACCTTCAAAAGTATCCGCAGGTAGGCCTAGAAATAAACGCCAATCCAAATCTTCACAACTGGTGATTGTCGGGAATAGACGGTGAATTGGCAATTCAAGTGCAGTAACTACTGTCACCAGATAACAAGTCTTTGGACGGGAGATTAGTTAGGCCATAAAATTAGAAATATTAGTTACTAGTTTAATGATGCTGGTATAAGTAAGATAACCTAGACATCTTAGAGCCATAAATATTATCACAAACTTGAAGATGCATGTATATGTGAATTGACTATTGAACTATCATATTTCATTGAATCATTAAACTAATGAGAACTGACTGATTATCTGTGAGCAGATAACGATGGCCTATTCACAATATAACCTCGAATGTAGGATTGATCTAACAAGTAACGAGCGTAAGATCCAACGCTAAGTAAGTATCGTTACACATACAAACATGCATACATACACACATACATTTATAGGGGCCTATATACACTAACGGTGACCGATATTCGATCTGTCATTTTCCAAATCGCCTCACAGTCCACTCTCAGTCGAAGTATACGGCGCCGACGACGACTCAGGCGAAGACGTTGCGAGTCGAGCGCCGCCGACCGGTGAGTTAGAGCCAGGCGCTGCTGCTGCGGATCCTCCGAATCGATACATCGGAAGAGATTTGTTCGTGCAGACGGACGTAGGACGGACGGAACTCGGCCGATGAAAGTCGCCACTGAAATGACCGATGGCAATGACGAGAAACAATGACCCTTGCCGACCGCGCCGACATAAAACGGCTGCAGCGATGAACAGCGACCGGTCAGTCGGATCTCACTTAGCGCGCCGCAGAATGGCCGACTGAATCGATGGCGACTGGACACGCCAGCGATCGCCCGCCGCCGCCTTGTATATCGGAATTAAAACGACCGAAATAAATGACCGTTGCGTAAGCCGACGTCGGACGTTAAATGACTGGTAGGAGGCACAATGGCGTGGGAGTCGGCGAATTTACGTCAGCGATATATCTGTCCACTTCTATTGCGCCACTACCACGGCGGTACAAATGATCAACGGAAAAAGTGCACTGTCAAAAGAGGAAAAATACTGTGAGAGCGTCTCTGGCCGGCATCCAACGACCCAAAAAAGCTAAATTTTCAATACTCGAACAGCCGTTTAATGCTTTTCGAATCACAAAGTTAACCAATGTTTCTAAGCACCAAATCAACAGAGTCTGGGGGTTGATCAAACCGGGTCTTTGTGTTAAACTGCCAGACATAATAACGGGATTCTAAAGCAGTGACAGAGAAGACCGCTCACTCTAATGACCTTTGTGGCTTTTCCATTGGTTAGAGTTTCTAGAAGGGCAGTTAA
This sequence comes from Aporrectodea caliginosa, assembly GCA_020284085.1. Lineage (NCBI taxonomy): Eukaryota > Metazoa > Annelida > Clitellata > Crassiclitellata > Lumbricidae > Aporrectodea > Aporrectodea caliginosa. Next base: position 446,309 of record JACEVL010000218.1, read on the forward strand.
GTTGTGGCCCTTTGTGGGTAACCAAAGGTATAAAAATTAGTAGTGCGTATAAAAACCAATTTACGCCAATCATCGTCGATATGACGGCGTCGTTAAATAAACGAATTTAAGTAAATAAAAACCAATTATACCGTGCTTGGATAAAACATAACACCAAAAAGCGAGATAAAATATAAAAGTTACAGAAACTATAAAAAATTTACTAAGCAGCGATTGCTTCTTGCAACCACGAATTTTTCCAAACCAATGCCGGTAATACAAAGAAGTGATGGTCTCAAATAAATTCACAGTGCAGTTACAATATGTATAAATGACAAATGTAGAAGGCTATCCTCTGTAACTCAACTAAATAACAGCTCAAGGTGATGTAATTAATGATCCATCTAGAATGGAAAACTGTATGAATGATTACTTAGAACTGTAATATTGGCTAGCTTCAAACTTGTGCTAACCCAAGCACAATTTTCAACATTATATGGGTAGTTCTCTTATGACTAGTATATACTATGAAGAGATAAATAGAGAGGAATTATTAAATCTTATGACAGACTTAAATCCTCAAAACTTCAAAAGTCACCTGTGCCTTACAAAACTTTTTACATTATTAATTAAAGAGAATGCTGAAAGTATTGTCCACCCCTACAAATAATATATAATCTATAATTAAATACTGGTAAAGTACCAACTAGTATGAAAGCTGCAAAAGTAATCAATTCACACACAAAAGGAGACCAAAGCACAATGTCAAATTATAGGTCAATTTCTCTATTACCAGCATAGTAAATTACGTGAAAAACTCATTTATAATCAGGTTATGAACTTTTTTTCAAAAATACTCTGTATTATAAAAATAACATTTTGGTTTCAGGAAGATTGGGATTCTACCAACTTACCATTGATAGATAGTCTAATTGACACCATAAATATGGCATTAGATAACAATAAATGCGTTGTTGATATCTTTTGCAATTTGCAAAAGTATTTGACACTGTTAATCAAGAAATCTTGATCATAAGAAAATTGGACAACTATGGAATTTGAGATATACTGCATGTGTGGTTTACTGATTGTCTTACTGATCAAAAACAATATGTAACTGCTAAAGAAGTTAACTCTTGTAAAAACGTAGTACCTTGCGGGATATCCAGGGATCACTTTTGGGCCTTCTATTGTTTCTTCTGTATATAAATGATATGCCCAACTCTGACCGCTTCATTGTACAATTAACTCTGTAAAGCTAAAGTTTCACAAAAGTTATGTTCTTTCTCTATCTAAACTCGCCGTTTACTGATCTATAGCCCAAAATAGCCTTCAATCTGTCTTTATCCCATTGTGAAGGTGATTGCAAAAGCATTATCTTGTTATGTTTGCGTTGTCGTTGGTAGCCGGCGCGATGGTCCTGCGTGACTTCACCGACAGCCTGACACTAAATTCGTGAATTTGTGCAGTTATGTTCATTTACTTTAACGAATGTGAGAAATAATTACTTACTTACTTACCTTTAAGCCCATTACAACCAGGGCCATCATACGGCCCCCTTCCCATGGACCCCTCAATCGAAAATTCCAGATACGTTGATGTTATCGGCAGCGGCGGGTCGGCAACTGCTACCGGCCGAAACAATCACTGACTCACCGTTGCGGGACTCATTCCAGACGATTCCTTCGAGGATTACGGATGAGCCGGGATCACACGGTCCGAGGCAGTCCGGGTCCGTCAGGACGCCAGCGTTGCATCGTTCAGCAGAGGACGACGACGACGACGATGAAGGCTGCTGCGTCTCCTACAACGGACGCCATTAATCATTTAGACCGACGCTGGTTCCATACACTGCTCCTTCTTCAGACCAAAGCTGGTTACCTACTCCTTCGTCTGGACGCCATATTGATCCGACTCGCATGCGTTACAGAACAACGGCGTGTATAAGAGAGCATAAGTATTTTCTGCACGTCCTTCGACTGAAACCAGATGGTCTGCCACCAGTTCTGCTGTGCTGTCGTCTGCTCTCAAGGCCGAAACAATTTTTGAAAACAAAATTAGTCTGTAAGAGGTTTCTTAAAAGAGTGTTAAGCGACACTTTTTGGTTGCCACGTCCGTTGACGTTTTCTTCGTTTGACATATATGTTTTGTAACCCCTCACCCACCCATTTGCAAGCGTCATCACACCGAGGTGAAGAATCTACCACTGAAAAGCTTTTGCGAAAATACATCGACAATGTGTACGCCTACACTACGCCACAGCTACACGAAAGAGCTGAAGTTGCTCTGGCTCTGGCTTACATTTTGTAAAAGTGTGTTGCTAAGGACATAATATTTTTTCATATGCTAATTAATTATTGATAAGCTATCTATAAATTCATAAACACGGTGCAATTTGTAGATGAAATTTAACATTTTTAACATGGTTCAGACTGTCCCTCACTGATACAATTCCGCCTGCTAAAAGGTTCCCACTGTACTGTCAGATACAGCCCATGTCATATTCTGCTTAAGGTTTCAATATACGTCTTTTGTTGGATTGATGAGATTGTGTTCGCGCCTCATCCATGACATCTCTTGACCCCCAAGGCAACTCATCTGATGAGTTTCCATGCAATCACATAAACAAGTATATAATCTTTTATCTTTTTGCATTACCTGTAATTGCTCGTATGCCTACAGAGTAGGCTATGGTGCTGCAGAGCATGGACTCGAATGTAGGCTAAGTGAAAGATGATACAGAAATATGCAAGCGTAATTCTGAACGATTAATGGTGCTCAGGCGGGAAGTTGAGAGCTCTCTATAAATTCATAAACATGGTGGCAACTAGAACAAAACCACAAAGCTTCACACTGTATTTTGCTGCTTCATATACTGAGAAGTTATGCAAGATGCTTTTGATAAGATAAAACAGAAGCCCTTTTAACAAATTGTTGAAAGAAGTGTGAGCTCCTTACGAAACCGAAACCGCCTATATGTATTCTCGGTTTTCAGCAACTCGTATAATTTATCTTCGAATCAAAATACTGATTTATTTACCAGTCTGTTGTAATTTGTCGATTTGTGGTTAGAGAAGACTACTTGGACTGCAGTGTGATGAGGTACAGCAAAGGATGACGAGGAACTAATGAAGCCAAAAATGAATCCAGGCAATAAGGATTAAAGGCTAGGAATATTAATTGAAAAATTGGAAGGAATATAAAACAGTATAAGGATGATTATGACAATTTCAGTTACAGTGTTTCTGTGATGTTACTAGCTGTGATAACAGTCCAATTATTATTGGTGTGATAGCGAATCCTCGAGACATCTATGGTCCGCGGATATCAAATTCGTAGGGTTTCAGTCTTACGTTTAGCTCGTGGGCTGAAATTATCGAACCTAACTCAGAAATAGCATTGTACAATATTTGCCTTGTTCTTGCTCATTTCACTGCTAATTAAGTTCGTAGCTAGCACTTTATCCATCTTTATGCTATGAACACTCCTCTTTGCATACGCATCTATGGACCGCGATTTCACGACAGCTCAGTCTGACGCTACAGGCAACCTAGCCTAACATCCGATAAGCCGATGACGCATATTATGCGGGCGTTTTCCAGAGCTGCTCCAAGTACACACCAAATTATACTCAATCTATACTCGGCCGCGCATGAACCGAGCGACTTAATATTATCGTTTTCCTGTCTCGCTCAGAGTTACTCCGAGCACACTCGGTGCGTACGTGGAACGCTTCATTTACGACAAAGGCCTGCTTTTAATGCTAAGTAGGTCTGCACCATTTCTGACGGTTCTGTTTGCAGATTGGACATGGAATGAGAAGGCTCATTAACTAGTCTAACTGCTAAACAATCGAAAGATTGTATAAAGGTCTCTAAACATTGAATTGTTCAGCGGCAGGTTCAGAAGTTAACAATGGCCCAATAAGAGGGGCAAGTAAACCCTACCGAACTTCGCGGAAAACTAGACCTTTTAAACAGTTCCAACTTCGTTTTATGACGTTCACATGGGCGCCCGCACATAGGGGCAAGAGGGGGCACTTGCCCCCTCCTGGAAAATTGACACCTATTTTGTTAACTATATACTACTTCTTGGTGTTTAGGGGCCGTCCATAAATGACGTCACGCACCTAGGGGGGAGGGTCGGAAATTTGTGACGATGTGTGACATGGGGTGGGGGGTCTGAGTAGTGTGACGTCACACCCGGTCTATGTTATTAAATTTAACAATTAACAACAATTTAATTTTAATAATAACAGCACTAATTTTGACGATTAAATTTTCATTTTTTTTTAATTATTTTAATGTAAACGGGCACCATTATTAATAATTTTCTAATTATTTCAATATTTGGTCACCATTAGATTTTAAAATATTAATAGCACTTTATCCATTTGTTCCATGAAGGAGCATTTTGCATACTTCGCCATGGAAATTGGTTTTCACGACAGGGGGGTCAGAGCTTTGTGACGTCATTTTCAGAGGGGGTCTTACTTTTTGTGACGAAGTGTGACGGGCGGGGGGAGGGGGTTAAAATCGGCCAAAATAGCGTGACGTCATGTATGGACGGCATGAACCCCTTACCAAATTTCTTCACACTAAAGCACTAATGATACTAATGAGTAATGATACACAAAGTGAAACTGAGAAATTTAACTTTAAGTAAGAATAAAAAATTTCTAATTATATCTACAGCTTAATGCATGTCATTTTCTATAGTTATGATGAAAAATATCTATGTTCTTAATTCCTTGTTTTGCATTTTACAAGCTCTTGTTAAAAACGTTAACCGTCACCATTGTGTTGTGCCCCCTCCTGCAAAAATATCTGCGGGCGCCCATGGACGTTCACAAGCACTCGTACAACTTTTTATATTATTTCACCAGCTTTTTATTTCCGTTATCTTTGTTCAGTTTCCCAGGATTTTTCACAGATGATCTTACTAGGCAACGCTCATCAAACCAGTTGGGAGCCAACTCAATGAAGTGCGCCCCAGATTGCATCCGCCCTGAGGATTATTTGATCTTTAGTGGCGTTTATTTCTCAACGTATGATCCATACGACCACAAAACCACGTCTGGAATGGTTGTAGCAATTACCCCATACCCCCCTTTAAGTCACATCCATGTTTTAGCTCTTTTAGCGGGTAGCCTACTTCAAGACGCGATATACTGCATGCGTTCGTTGGATTGCATCTGAGCTTAGGAACACATCGAGTGGGGAGGGGAGGCATGGCCGGAATGACCCCCTGCTGGTGGATGGAATGACCCCCTGCTGGATAAGCCCATTTGCGCTTTGATAATGGCTTCTCAAGTTAAACGGAGGTAGGTAGGCCCCTATGGCTTCTCATCTTTCTCTTTGTGTTCCATAGTTGGAGATATCCCCATAGTTCTACCTGGCAGTCTGACTGAATGCTTGGTACATGTAGATGTAGAACTATGGCGATATCTCTGGTAAAGCAAACTTGATTTTTTTGTGCTAGGTACTAGACAAATCTGCCAGTTTACGAAGACAATTCAACCACAGTCTGTTATACTAGGCTATGTTTCTCTTCACTAGCACTTCATATCAGGGCTGCCTCTCAAGGTATAGCTTAACAAACTGTTCTCTGTTCTTTCCTCTTAAGCAGACACGTCGCTTAGAACTGGACTGAAACCCCACCACTACCCTACCTGTTGCAGTGCCAGTCCCAAAACCTGGAGAAAGGAGGAGGGCGACGCTGATCATCCTTGTTATGAATAGTGACGTTAAACAGCAACTAACAAGTGAACTGAGTTCGTGTTATTGTTTGCAATCAATCATTTCATAGCAGCAGAGTAAAGCTGCCAGGATTTAAATGTTATATGTAAAGCAAAACAACTGCACTGATAAAAATCCTTTGTATTAGGGAACAACCGGGTAGACATTTTCTACCGGGTAGCAAATCCGAGTATTTGGATGTACTATTTGCCGGATCCGGGTACGAACCGAGTACCGTTTTTTTTTACATGTTTAAAAAAGATCAGGATATACATTATTTTTTTAACTGTTAATAAGAATACAAGATTAAAATTGTTAATTTGTTTTGAAAAACCGGAAACGAAAGATATCTATGACTATGAGTCTGCTGAGACTATGACGTCATGTGCAAATTAAAGAAGTTATAGTACGAAGGGCTAGAACAATGACAACCAATCTCAGCGCTAAATAGCGATTTTCGGTTAAATACTTAAATTGTTGCAGAAATTTAGTTCAGTTGTATAATTTATTTGTAAATTGTAACTATAATCTTGAGATTGATCGAATTCCAAAAATTGTAGGTATTTGCGTGGGTATTATTTGCCGAGGCGAATAGTTCCGAAAAACCCGATATCCGGCCGGGGCAAATGGCCGAAGCGATTTCCGGTTGTTCCCTACTTTGTATGTAATTGCGTTGCAAATGTAATATTCTATATGACTTCAGAGATAGAGTTAGCAGGCCTTTATGAAGACCGTGGCCATGGCATCGGCCTAAAGAAGTCCATCTTTAGCCACGATGCTTACCAGTGGCGGCGCCAGAGGGATGTGCTTTGTGTGAACTGCGGCTCAGCCCCCCAAAAAGGAAAACCTGCAGATATCACAGGGAGGAAGGGACAAAAGGGAAGGGCTTGGAGCTTTATCCCCCCCCCCACCTGAAATACTGGCAGCTCCACTGATGCTTACTGCTCAGACTTTGACTTTATCTCGGATCAAAAGGTCACCAATGCTCTGTTAATTTAATGACCAGCAGGGACGATAATGATCACATTATCAACAATATTGATCAAAGAAACAGCAAATACAACATTGATAACCCAATAATAGCTGAAACAACAGAAGCCTTCCCTAAAAGCTTAAGATGACTACAGATAATTACTAATCAATTAGCTGTTATAAAGGTAACTATAGAATTATGCTGCTGATGATGATAATGATGACAACACGGACATGATGATCATAACGGCAATTATGATCACGAAAAATATTTATGAAGACAATAATTATGGATTATAGTTATTGATGATGAAATATAGATGATAAAGATGACTCAGATGAGCCAGCAGTAACAGCAAATATAACAGACTTGATGTTAACAAATATTTTATTTGTCAAGTGTGTTTGTGTGATTACTGATCAGGACAACCTCAGATATGTAAAATCATAATAAATTTATGAACATGGATGTGATGGCTTATCGATAATTCTATGTAATAGTGATACGAAAGAGATTTAAGAAAAAGTTTTCAGAAGAGAAACTCAAAATTGAATATGGTCATGAGTCATGACGTAAGTCTATACAGAAGTAAGTAAGCAAGCAAGTGACCAATCACTTTCTAGTGTATAGCTACAACCTCTACATGACAAGCAAACATACATATAAGTTGGAAAAGAAGCTCGTTAACCATGAGACAAAGAAAAACCATGTATTGAAATTTGACTAATGACATATTTATGACCCTGTATAAGTTTCATAATTATTGATGCCTCTCGAAACCTTGCATTCGTTGGTTGGATTGCATCTGGGCTTATTATTTTTTTACTACCAGCTACAACTTTTCATCTAATTTTGAATATTAATGAAACTATAAATAAGAATAAAGTCAGTGAATATCATTGAGGATGTCATGAGGATAATGCTGTTGGATATTGAAGAGGCAGAAAGCTGATGAAAGTGAATATGAATGAGGGCACTGCAATAAATACTTATAACTATGAACATTTGTACATTGATGAATAATTATCAGAACAATGATTAATATGTATATTGTAAATATAAATACTAATGACATTAATGAATATTGATGATGATATATTTAAGGCATTTTCACAATATCACATCCCAGAATCCACTCTGAATCTTTCTATACTTGCCTCAAAACTGTCCTTTTCAGCCGAGCTGGGGTCGGGAGCGCTCCTGAGTAGTAACCTTGAAGGGGCGCTATATAAAACTTCGTAATGAATGAATGAATGAATGAATGAATGAGATATAGCGCTATTTGAATTCCTCATCTTGGGTATATCTTGGATATTGATGATGATTTGGATGATGATGATGACAACGATAATGATGCTGATAAATATTGCTGTTGCTAATTTCAAGGATGATGAATATTGATGAGTGCATGAATATTAACGAAGAAGATGGCTGTGGATGAGAAAGCACTGCTGGAGTTGATCTTACTGACCCTGTTCATCATCATCTTCATTCTCTTTGTTGGTGGAGTCTGGTGGTTGTTGCCCGATCCTTCAACGCTGATGAATCCCTGCCTCATTTCCGGTCCTTCGACCACTTCCGGTGCGCCGTCAGAGCCTCCCACCAACGCGAAACTCGTTCCGACTGGTTCACTTCCGGTGACCTCCGACCCCTCTTTCAGCAGACGACCATTTCCGGTCGGCTCACAAGACTTCCGGCCAGGATTCTTGGACGCGATCCGGACGGTCAGGGAGTGACCCCCTGGAAGGGGTGAAGCGGCGGCGTCGGGGGTTACGACGGCAGCGGTCGACAGCGTTGTGTCATGAAGAGGAGGAGGAGGAGGTGACGGGGTGCGGACGCCACCAGAGGTCAGAGGGCGATGTTGTGTTGACCCTTGCCCTCGGCTGGCGGACGACTTCTTGTCGGATTTCTTCGTCTTCGATTTCATAATCCAAATCCGGAGGAGGTGACGAGATCAGGATGAGAATGATGATCATCGACCGATAGTCCGACCGGTCTCTCCTACCTGATCGACCGACCGACCGACCGACCGACCGACACACTGGAACGCAGTCCTACCGTCCTACCGTCCGACCGACGGTGAGCCGCCGCCGCCGAGCGAGGATAGGAGATGAAGGAGACAGTCGGGGCCGCGAGGCACACTCTCCCGTCAGAACGAACGCAGCCGACTCCTAGTACGCGGCGGCTCTCCTAGACCGTCTACGCCAGCTGCTCTCTCTCTCTCTCTCTCTCTCTCTCTCTCTCTCTCTCTCTCTCTCTCTCTCTCTCTCTCTCTCTCTCTCTCTCTCTCTCTCTCTCTCTCTCTCTCTCTCTCTCTCTCTCTCTACGTGTCTCTTCCTCTCTGAGTTTGCCTGTTCTTGCGCCGAGTCATTGATCCTGCCCACTAGCCGTCGTCGGCTTTCGACCTAGTAACCACGCTGCAGCCGAGCCAACCGGACGAGTGGAGGAGGAGTACGAGGAGGCAAGAGGAGAAACGCCGAGAGAAAGATAGGGAGGCAACGGTGAAGAAAGAGGAGGAGGAATAGGAGGAGAAAGAAGAGGAGGAGGGGCGGTCTAAGAGAACGCCCGAACGAGATCGTCTCTCCGGCGGGCGATACGCGTCTAACAAAAGCCTCAATGAAAAGCAATATCTGCCTTATCACACGACTGCTTCTAGTTTTCCACTGCACATTCAGGCGAGCTATTGCTCACACCATCTCGTCTCCCATTGGATGCCAACGCACACTTCTCAGCCCCGCCCACAGGCTCATTAGTCCCGCCTACAAATTGCAGACGCCCCGCTCCCTTGAATGGCTCAGACGACGAAGTGGGCGGGTCATCGAAAAGGGGCGGGGCAACTACGAGAAGACGTATTTTTCTATTAGGGCAAATTGGCGTCGACGGCTCTCGGGCCTTGGCTTGCTTGATGCTCGATTTATAAATCGATCAGGTATGAATGTATTAAACGAGGCGCTGCTGCGGGTGTGGAGCAGAAATTTTACCCGCGACGAATTCATTCCCCAGGTGATTATTATTCTCTTCGCGTCCGCATCTGTTCCTGGCCGCGGAGGCTTTATTTTACGTACTCGAACACAGGGTGGCGCCACTGTCGTACTATGGGATGCGTCACTCCGTTCGCTCCTCGGCTTTTGAAGGGGCGTCTTAATGATTGCAGGCGAATAAGGAAGCCATCTGGGTCCCTGCAGGACAGGGTCGCAGAGGTTAGGCTTATTATGGTTGGGGCAGTTGCACATTGTGCTAGACTAAGACGGATAGGCCTACGCTAATGTCGTGTCTAAGGTCAATGACAGAATTATCAATGGTTTTTCGTTTTCATAATCGGTTTCATCATCATCCTCATCAACATCGGCGATGACCTTTGAAGTTGTCAATCGATCGGGTTTCAAACCGTCGACACACCCGATTTTTTTCTAGCGCAACGTTAACTGTTCTTGAATCTCATACGTATAATTAATTAAACCGACAGTTCAATCACAACAGTGCTTGGTCATCCAAATACGTGTCTCTACACGCACGAATCTATCAACGAAATGTGTAACTCAAACATCTGTTGAGCAGACGACAGACTACCGCCACAAAATCTTTCCCGCTCACTTTGTTGTATTACTGCTTAACGACACTTTTTCATATCGAAGATGATCAGTGTCGGAGGCAGAAAGCAACCTGGTACTCCACGTTTATATTGCGACCGAGCCACCCGCAGATTCCCGCTCACTTTAGCACTGCATTTGCTTTTATAAGGTCATTCCCGCCAAATCAGCAACGCGCTTCATCTATGTCTAGAGTCTAGACCCGTTATGAATCGTTGCAACAGAACGTTTCCTGCTCGAGCGCCCACATGATAAATGCGAGGCAGCCAATAGGCCACTCCAGCGCACGTTAGATGCGTGCCAGCTAGACGCGTCTAACACAGAAACACGTGATCAATGCGTGGCAAGCATGATGCACCGCATGCATTTCGTCAACGCGTGCATAAGGATGTCAACAAACCAATGACGTCATGGAAAATTTCGCTTAGTATGTATGTATGTATGTATGTATGTATGTATGTATGTATGTATGTATGTATGTATGAACACTTGTTATAGCGCCCCTTCAAGATTTCTACTCAGAGGCGCTCCCGACTACAGCGCGGACACTGAATCGGAGTTTCACGCCGAACATGAGCAATTGCGAGTGAAGGACTTGCCCATTTACGCGGCGGCTTGAGGTGGATTCGAACCCGCAACCCTCCGGCTGCAAGGCACCGAACATACCCCTACACCACCGCGTCCCGTGTGGGAACCGCAAGTAAATTACAAACAAATCAACAACACAATGACTCATTAACGCTACATCGTGGAAAATTCTTGTACAACGTGCTGTTTAAACGTACCTTTCTGCATGGTATAGTTTCCTCTGCTTCATACACCTTTGTTCTACCCGAGGACCTCTTAAAACCCCTTTAACGTTCTCGTGTACGAATGAGCTTTCTTTCTTTAGGCCTACGAATGAATTATCCCCGCTCCGTTCATCGTTTGTCAGACGCGAGTGCACCCTCTCCACTTGTGCTTGAGCTAAACGTTGTTACGCCGCGACCTCGATCCTCATTAATATCTGTCTTCCTAACCATACCACAGACTGAAATATTCCACCTGCTGAAATCTCTTCCGCACAAACAGTGAGAACTCGATCCTATATCTACCTCTTAATGGCAGACTGTGCATCTGTCTTTGTTCCCATGTAATTACCATAATAATTAACTTCTCTTTGTGTGCTGATAATTTCCATGTTCTCTTGAAAATCTCAACTCGCTCCTCCTCTCAAGAAAAACTTCACTTGACAATGATATCATTTCTAATTAACGACCTTTATCTAACTTGTTTTCCATCTCCAAATCAACTGAGCATGCAGTCAACTCGCTCCTTAACCCACACCAGCCTGATTTTAACAAACGGCACTTACTGAAACCCTACAATAAGCTTGTTTATTCCATTTCTCATCAACAAGTCTCCTGCCTCTGCCTCCTTTCTATTTCGTCAACGTTCGTTACCTTTGGTCACTACATCTTGCTCCAAAGACTTTCAACTGGGTTCATCTTTCCTGCATGGCACTGTTCTCCTGTGGAGTCCATCCTGTCTCCCCTCCCGCTCATTCTCCCCACTAAAATATCTAAAGCGTCATCCCAATCATGCCCTATTATACAGATCGGTCTTCATGTGATTACCCTGTTTATCAAGGATTTAGCTAATTCATATTTCTGAAATGTTGTTCTAGGTGTCCCTATAGTTAGCGGGATCTTGATCCCTTTTGGGACTCCTCTTGCGGCCAATACTTTATGTTGAAATGTTATGTGTGTTTCATTTGGCTTCAATAAAAGAGATTTGATTGATTGATTGATTGATTGATTAATCTCCTTCTGATATGATGAGATCAATCTCCTGTGCCTGAACCATTCTAATGCCGATTCATATGCAAAATTCCATCACTTAACTACAACACACTCCAAATCCCCGGCCTCATATATCTTCGTCCGTTATTCACAATCCAACCATGCACTTCTCCGCTGAACCCACTCCTGTTCCGCCCTTATAACACCAGTGTGATTCTCGTTAACGATAACGATAACGAAAATGTTCGTTAACGAAAATAAAATGATTTCGTTAACGATAACTATAACTATAACTAAAAAAATATTATTAACTATAACTATAACTATAACGGAAATAACAATAACGAAAATTCATCTTTATTTTCGTTAATACAAAAAATAAAAATAGGAAGTTCAATATGGACGATTCGACATAAATGAGAACGAAAAATGCGATATTTTTATTATGCAAGTTGTCAGTTGCTTTGGAAACTTGTGTTTTCATGAAGCTGAATGCACCCATGCTTCAAAGACTTTCAAGGCTCTGAGCAAATTGTGAAACAGCGTGTTAATACGCACAATTTTGCTCATAGCCTTGATTATTGTAACTAACTAGTAACTAAAATTAACTAAAATAAAAAATCCATTAACTATAACTATAACTATAACTAAAAAATAATACTAACTATAACTGTAACTAAAACTAAAATAAAAAACCATTAACTATAACTGTAACTATAACTAAAATAAAATCTGTAAGGAGAATCACACTGTATAACACTGACCCACCAGCCACCTCATCCTTAAAATGTGGACATCTTTCGATAGCCCTATATATATAGCTGCTCCGTCCACGAAATAATCAGCTGCCAGAACTACGAAAATGATCTGATCCATCCTATGCTAACTCACGGAAACTGCATCTCTTACAATCTCTGCACTGCAGGTCTTCGTAAAGTTCGTATATATGTATAGCCAACCCAAAATTGAAACCACTCCTTTTCCACAAATGCTCTCCTGATTCATCCTCTTATCTTGCCGCTCTGACTTCTCTAATTACAAACACCCCCACTCCCCCCCACCCCCCACCTCTAGCTGTCTGCCTGCCTGACGCTTTTTATTCAATAAAGGATATACTTACTTAGTTACCTTCCACGCCGTAGCCTTTTGGGATACTGTAAAAATCTTGAGATTACGATTACGGTTACGAATGTTGTCTAACATACATGTACATATATGTACAGTACATGCACACGTAAACACACATTCAAACATCACTGCATACATACCTACACACATATAAGCATACATACACGCACACATGCATGCATGCATGTTAACATAATACGCATACATGTATATATAAATACATATATGCATGCATACATACATATATACATACATACATACATACATACATACATACATACATACATACATACATACATACATATTACATACATACATACATACATACATACATACATACATACATACATACATACATACATACATACATACATACATACATACATACATACATACATACATACATACATACATACATACATACATACATACATACATACACACACATACATACATACATACATACATACATACATACATACATACATACATACATACATACATACATACATATATATACATACATACATACATACATATGCATACTTTTACATACATACATATGTACGCTGTGCATGGAAAGGTGTGAGGGAAGACACACAAACACAAAGACAAACAGATGGGCACATATTAACTGCATAAACACAGGCACACAGACACAAACACAAACCAACAAACAGACGGACGGACATGGTCGGACGGAATGGCGTAGAGACAGAGGGGAGAGATAGCTAGAAGAGAAGAGCGGGGGCGCATGAAATGAAATCCGACGAGGGAGCGGAAAGAGCGGAAGCAGCAGACAGGATGTGGAAGAGAGAGAGGAAGAGGACAGCATGGGATGAACCAATGGATGGACGGATGGAGGGAGGGAAGGACGGACGGACGGACGGGGGAGGAGTGGTTCCGTCCATTTTCCATTGCTGCTGCTGCTGCAGATTCTGCGGCCGTTGCAGCTGCTGCTGCTGCTGCTGCTGCTGCTGCTGCTGCTGCTGCTGCTGCTGCTGCTGTTAATGAATCGACGAAGCATTCGATCAGACCATCAGTGCCTCGCTCGTTCGTTTCAATATGGCCGCCGATCAGTCGTCCTCTTACGTATGGACAACCGCAGCGCATGATGGGAGGAATGGAGAGATGGGATGGAGGGAGCGATGGAGGCAGTGTGCATGGATGGACGGAGGAGGGGAAGAGGCATGGGAGGAAGGGTAGACAAATGAAGATAGAAGGGAAGGAAGGAAGGAAGGAAGGGATGGAGGGATGGATGGATGGATGGAGGGAGGGAGGGAGGGAGGAGGAAGGAGGAAGGAAGGAAGGAAGGAAGGAAGGAAGGAAGGAAGGAAGGAAGGAAGGAAGGAAGGAAGGAAGGAAGGAAGGAAGGAAGGAAGGAAGGAAGGAAGGAAGGAAGGAAGGAAGGAAAGGAAGGAAGGAAGGAAGGAAGGAAGGAAGGAAGGGCGTATATGTATAGAAATAACGAAAAGAAAGAAGGAAGAGATATGGAGGGCGGGATGGAAGGCAGGAAAGACGGAAGGAGGGAGATTGGAATGAAGAAAGGAAGCTATAAAGGGATAATATAAGCATGGAAGGAAGAAGACAAGGGTGGATGGAAGGAGGGAAGAGTGGCGCAAGTGCTGGATGCAAATGGACGGAAGACGGATGAACGGAAAGAAGGATGCGCTGAGCGGAAGTAAGAGAGAGAGAGAGAGAGAGAGAGAGAGAGAGAGAGAGAGAGAGAGAGAGAGAGAGAGAGAGAGAGAGAGAGAGAGAGAGAGAGAGAGAGAGAGAGAGAGAGAGAGAGAGAGAGAGAGAGAGAGAGAGAGAGAGAGAGAGAGAGAGAGAGAGAGAGAGAGAGAGAGAGAGAGAGAGAGAGAGAGAGAGAGAAGAGAGAGAGAGACAGACAGACAGACAGACAGACAGACATACAGAGACAGAGACAGTGTCAGAGACAGGGACAGAGACAGACATAGACAGACAGAGACAGACATGTAGAGACAGAGACAGAGACACAGTGAGACACACAGAGAGACACACAGAGAGACAGATACTGAGAGACAGAGGAGACAGCGAGAGAAAGACAGACAGAGGCAGAAAGGGAAAGAGGCAGATGGGGTGGGTTGGGGGAGAAGGGGGCGCGATCAATGACCCTTCAACCGGACGAGTTCTTATTAGATTTCTTTCGTCTCTAGTTCTTCTGGGTCACGTTTTGAATTATACGGAGTGACTGCGATCGATGATCACTCGTTTCGCTCGGTGGCTCAGACATATATATACGAGGAGGAGGAGGAGGAGGAGGAGGAGGAGGAGGAGGAGGAGGAGGAGGAGCAGGAGCAGGAGCAGGAGGAGAGGAGGAGGAGGAGCAGGAGCAGGAGGAGCAGAGGAGGAGGAAGGGAGGAAGAGAAGATGATGGAAGAGGAGGAGGAGGATAAAGAAGACAAGAGAATGAGGAAGAGGAGGATGAAGCAGAGGAGAAAGAGGAGGAAGAATTAAGAAGAGGAAGTGCAAAAAGAAGAGAAGAATATGAGAAGGAGGGGCGAAGGAGGAAGAGGAGGCGGATGAAAAGAAGGAGCAAGGAAGATGGAGGAAGAGGAGGATGAGTAGGAGCAGGATTAGGAAGGAGGAGGAAGAAGAGGAAGAGTAGGAGAAGGAAGAGGAGAGACAGGGAGGAAAGAGGCAGATTAAGAAGAGGAGGTAAAAGAGGAGGATGAGGAGGCGGCGGCGAAATAGATGAAGGAAGAGGAGGAAAGAACAAAGAGGAAGTGGAAAAGTAAAGAGGAGGAAGAAGATAAGAAGGAACAGGAGAAAGAGCACTTGCAGCAGGATACAGAGGAGGTGAAGGAGGAATAGGAGGATGAGGAAGAGCAGTATGAGGAGGGGCAGGATGCGGAGGAGGAGGAGGAAAAGGAACTGGAGAGGGCTGAAGAGGAGGAGGACGATGCTTTCAAAGCAGTCCTTAGTCTCTTTTATCTAGTTCTTCTCTCTACTTATCACTAGCATCATCAACAGTATCATCGTCATCATCATCATCCTTCATTTGTTCTGCTCCTTATTCGTGATTAATAATATTATATGTTCTCATTTTATTTCTAGTCTTTCGTCTACTCATAATCTTTTATATCCTCCGAATTCCCCTCTTGATCCTCCTTCTCCTCCCTCATACTCCAGCTCTGCTTCTCCTCTTCTCACTTCCTCCGCTTCTCACGTGTGACTGAGCAAACGAATGAACGAACGAACGGATGAACGAACGAATAACCATAGTTTCTTGAACCGATAACAAATACCGCTAGGGGCGCCACGAGGCTACTGCCACGTGACCGTATATCCTCAACCATCCACAACGGCCGACATTTTGTCGCCATATAATCAACTCTTCCTCCTTCTTTCCACGCTGAATACATCATATGGACAGACGCCATTCCACCCCTCCCTCTTTCCCTCTCCCCATCATCCTCCCCATCCCCTTTCTCCCTCTATTCCCACTGAGCTCTCCTCCTCCTCCTCCGCAACGTTTCCAGGAAGCACATCAAGGCTCATGTGGCCTCATTAAATCCCCCTTCGACCGTCTTTCCGGGCACAGCATGCATTGCCAGCCCTACCATAGGCGGGCTGTATTTCACAGGTCCGGTATCTTTGTTACACCCTCGAGCCGCGAATCGGCCGTTGGAGCAGCAGACGAACTTATCGTCCGTCCGCGCGGCAGACGACGCGCCCGCTGTTTGCATGCGCCAACCGCTAGGCGGCCGACACCGCGGTGTTTATATAGCGCTGTGTTCGCGGCTAAGCAGGGCTCTCTGGAGATCGAGGGACGGGAAGGGAATGACGGTAAAAGGAAATCAGACAACCGGGGAGGAAGAGGGACAGGGACAGGGACAGGGACAGGGAGGGAAAAGAATAGGGAGATCTGCAAGGAGAGACAGAGGCAGCGAGGAGATAAGGAAGTGGGAGAGGGTGATGGAGACGGAGAGGGAGAGGGAGAGGCATAGAGAGGGAGAGGGAGAGGGAGAGGGAGAGGGAGAGGGAGAGGGAGAGGAGAGGGAGGAGAGAGAGAGAGGAGAGGAGGGAGAGGAGGAGGAGAGGAGAGGAGAGGAGAGAGGAGAGGAGAGGAGAGGAGAGGAGAGGAGAGGAGAGAGAGGAGAGAGAGGAGAGGAGAGAGAGGGAGAGAGGAGGAGAGGAGAGGAGAGGAGAGAGAGAGAGGAGAGGAGAGGAGACACAGAGAGACGGACAGACAGACAGACAGATAGAGATAGAGACAGAGACAGAGACAGACAGACAGAGATAGACAGAGACAGACAGTGATAGACAGAGACAGAGACAGAGACAGAGAGACAGACATAAAGAGACACAGACACAGAGAGAGACAGAGAGAGAGAGAGACATACAGAGACAGACAGAGACAGAGAGAAGAGAGGAGAAGAGAGAGGGAGGGGGTGTAAAAACACGCGGAAGAGAAAAGCAGAATGTAATAGGCAGAGGCAGAATAAGAGGACACAGACAGTGAAGAGGAACTGCAGGGAGGGAGAGAAGTAAGGCCTGGCAGCTAACCCCCCCGCCCCCGCGGGAGGAGGCGTGAGAGGAGGGTTGAGAGACCGGAGAGGAATGAGGTGACCGACAGGCGGCGCTGCTGCGAAGTCGGGTCATGACCCTGATCGCGATAAGCGCGCGAATGATTTAGACGACGCTCCATTTACTGCGATGTGTGAAAGCGTACACTGTACGGTGTTGACCCACGACCGGGGTATCAGTACCCCTACTCCGCCCGCCCCTCCCCGCCCCAATATGAGTTCCCTACATCCGTACCAGTTCAAAAGCATCCGTACCAATTTCCCATACATTTCTCTCTGTATACCAGTTTAACCCATATTTCATGCTAATACTTCCGTTCCAGTTCCCCATACAACTGTATCATTCTCCTCAGTCCGTACCAGGGTTCAATGTGACGGACCGGCATTAGGATTCAGCTTTAGTATTTAAACAACAAGAATACTATGTTTATTTAGTTGGCCACGATAATTAGCCTATGTAATAGTTTTACACTTAAGTTCCTCAATTCGCTCTAGTTTATTTCTATTACAGTGTATCTCAACGATTTGTTTACATTTTATTGTGAAAGTTTAAATGAAATAAGGGCTTAATGAAATAAGGGCTTAATTATGTAATATATATTAGTCTATATATATAGACTATATATATATTATACATACTAAGTCATAATTAAGCCCTTATTTCATTTCAACTTTCATTTCCACCCATTGCCCGATAATTTATTGCCGACGTTCGTTCAAACAGTAGACTGCAAGACATGAACAGTTGTGAGAAGCGAATACACAGGTCTGTGTGAACAAAGGAATATTACTAGCCTACAGAGGTTGGACCCCGGCTCCCGCCCCGTGCTGATGTACGGACTGCTTCTAAATTACAAGAAGATAAAAACTATAGGGAAAGGACTGGCCCGTCACATGCATTGCCTGAATTTAGACCGCTTGAGTTCGAAGCTGAAGACCACAAGAATTCA